>ML841142.1:0-14451 GCA_009831015.1 Picea engelmannii
TAATGTAAACAAATACCTGGAACAATAATTGTCAACATTATGTGCTCCCTCTTTATTGACATCCAAGGAGGAATGTTATTGTTGATAACAAAAATAGGCCACACTGAGTAAATAGACCTAAGCTCTCTGAATGGATTAACACCATCAGCTGCTAATGAAAGCCTAACATTACGAGGTTCATCTTTGAAATCTGCCCATTTTCCTTCAATTCCCCTAAATGAAGAACCATCAGTAGGCATTCGAAGAACACCATCTTCACTTCTGTTACGTGCATGGTAATCCATAAATTGTGCTATGCTTTCACACCTAAACAATCGTTGCAAACATGGAATTATGAAATATGACGAAGAACCTTTCGAGGCACCCTTTTTGTTACTTGATCAGTTCGATATCTACTGATAAGACATTGCGGACATTCAGTTTTCGAAGCATGTTGTCCATAATATATAATATGGTCATTAGGACATGCATCTATAGTTTGATAATCCATTCCAATGTCTTTCATAATGGCATGCAAACCTCGATATGTGCGAGGTAAAATATTTTACGATGGTAACAAAAATTCACCTAACAAAATACAACATAACAAACAATTAGTTAATGTAAGAATATTAATCGTAGAAAATGCATTCTTATTTTACACATTAATTAACACTAAAAACAAATATAAAAAAATCAACATTTATGTACAATATGAGATGAAACATATTACATACCTTAGTATCCGTGTCATACAAGTGTTCGACAAATTATTCATAACCTTTAAGTTCACCAACAACAATGTAGCGGAGAGAATATTTGCTCTTGATCCTTCATAAAGTCGTTTATTTGCCTTTTCTAATAGAGGTTCATCATAAGTACCAACATTTTCCCCATCCTCATCCGGCTGCGAAAACAAATCTTGGATCATTTGATTTGTCCCATCATCTTCTTCCAATATGGAATCATTAACTTGATTTGTCCCATCATCTTCTTCCATGAGATCCTCATTTGCTTGGTCATGATGATGTTCCTCATCTTGTACAACATCATTTCTACTAATACTTGGTGCAATATTCTGCAGAAAGTCAGAGGGCAACTCTAACTTTATAATTACAAACAATCATGCAAAATTAGTGTATATTATAACAAACATTCAAACAATATATATACATATATATAATTTTATATAAAATTGACAAAATAAAAAAAGATAATAAATATATAACTAATTACCATGGTACGATATTCATTCGATTCGCCATCAATGTGACCATATTTCCTACAATGTTTTGTAGATGTTGCTATTAAAATTCTTATGGGACGTCTGAGGAAACATTTTTTACAAGGGCAATAACATCTACCATCACCCTTTTCACCCACTTTACTTTTTTCCCCACCTCTAATAACATTCTGCGACATTTTTCCGCACAAAAATACCCTTTCGGAACCATCATTGTTATAGAAAGATTGTCGCAACATCTTCAAATCGTCAATTATTTATAGGCCAATTTTAGGTCACCATCGTCACAATTGCGACGATAGTGACCTAAATATATATATATATATATTTTACAGCTATTTATTTTAGGTCATTTTCAACGATAAAGTTTGACTAAATTTTTATGGTCAAATTTCGTCGCATAGGCGACGAAAAAAGTAGGGTCGTCGCATATGCGACGAAAATTGACCATTATAGTTCAGTCAAACTGTAGGCATCGAGAGGGGGACGAACACGGGGTAGATTTAGAAAAAACAAATTCTCTTGCATGTTGCGACGAAAGAGTACTTTCATCGCAAGTGGTCATCGCAAATTTTTCAAAATGTAGTAGTGGGCTAGTTCTTGAGTTTTGTAGCTTGTATTTTTTGGAGCTTGTATGTTGGCTATGAGCTTTGATTTGCTAAGATAGATTTTGAGTGACTTTCAAATCTACAGTCTCAGAATCCATGGAGCAGAAGTGTGTGGGAAGCAAGGAACTATTGGAAGGGACCTTACAACATCAACGCATTGGTTGTATTCTCCTTTTCGGATCTTTAATATAGTGATATATTTATTTCCCATAAAATTGGTCTTATTTTATTGTATGAATCTTTGATCACATACATAGGTTTTGTTGAGTATACATCATTGCTTTCACTTCGTTGGCTTATGTATTTTTATAGTTTCATCATCCCATAAGCCTTGGAATGGAGCGATGATGACAGTAGCAAGGAAAAACGACATTTAAAAGGTATGTCATTTATCTCTTGTTAGTTAGTATGCTTGATAGTTAAAACTTAGGGAAAGTTTTATATTCTGTCTTGTTTTGTTCTAATTTCTTGTTGAAGTTAGGGAGATCAGTTTGTGTCAGCACTTACTGATTTGTCATATAACACTAACATTTCTCCTTTCTCTTGAAACCATCATTGCATCAAATTACACATTTACCTTTTTTTATATACCTCTATTCCTCATGTACACAGAAAGCACAGACAAGGGTTTACTTTCTGTGTCCTAGAGTATTACAAGGTAGTTCTATTTCAATCATGCATTACATTTCAAGTACACAAGGCATATGAAATACTTATCTATTACAAGTTGTATCCATCCAACTGACTGTGGGTGTTTTCCTTTCCACCCAATCGTAGGATCAGAGACATTCACTCTCTGTCCACCCCTGTGCCAAGCCATGATATCACTAGGGAAACTTCTCTATGTCCTAGAGTATTACAAGGTAATTCTATTCAATTGTGCAATGCATGCACTAAACTTGTCATCCTACCAACACCCAAAAGCATGAGTGTACAATTGAAAAAAAGAATTTAATCTTGCATTACACTTCAAGTACACAAGGCATATGAAATACTTATCTATTACAAGTTGTATCCATCCAACTGACTGTGGGTGTTCGCCTTTCCACCCAATCGTAGGATTAGAGACATTCACTCTCTATCCACCCCCATGCCAAGCCATGATATCACTAGGGAAACTACTATGTGTTCCTTAGGTTTTCTACAAATTCTCCGAGATCCTCCATCTGTCACAAACTTTGCGAGGTTTATCAGATGCTTCCTCAACATCAAGATCATGACCTTCTTTCTCTGGGTAAGGACATATCTCTAGTCTATTAAACCAACACAATACAACTCCTTTGTCTTCAAAACTCCACATATCTGGCAATAATAAAAGTCTCCCTTCTTCCCCACTGAGATCATGGCCTCCATAGGGTTTATTAGATGTCTTCCTAGCTAGATTTATTCTATGTAAGAGAGTCCCTTCACAACTACATAGTCCCTCGACGCCCTCTCCTTCCAGCACTGGTTTATTTCCAGCCAACACCAAGCCCATGACCCTCTTTTTCTCCAATCTGGGCTTTGAGTCTTCTATGCTCCATTTCAGAACTATTCCACGAATTCTATGATGTTTCTATTTCACGCGCTAGTGCATTCCTTTCAATGATTTTCTTCCTCAGAGATAGAATTCCTCCTCTGGATTTTTCCTATAACCACAAAAAATTAATCTTTCAGTTCTTCTTCTGAGATGGATATCCTCACATGTTCTTATTATTTTTGAATGGTCCTTAGACCCAATCGGGTGCCTCTGCCCTCTTCCCCCAGGAAGGTTCTTGACCTATCCTCTTCCTTCTGCTAGAAGGAACTCGGTTCAATCTATGCCTGCAAGAAGGCTACCCTCTGTGGTACTTCGAGATGACATTTTTATGTCTTCTCAGCTAGGCCCTCCATGCTTCCATTCATTGGAGTAGCTAGTGGTTCAAGCACCAATATTTTCTCATTAATTGATTTTTCTTGGAATCATGATGAGGCTCATTATTTTTGCAAGGAGATTTGGGTCATTTTAACATAATGAACCCTATCTATAGTTTCCTCACTCTTTCCTCTAGTGATATCATGGCCAGTTGATACAGATGGATGTTGGTGGCCTCCCACCTATTCCAACTGGTTCATTTTGGAATTTTTCCAGTTTCCCAGTTTTTTCCTAGTTTTTGGGTCCCTGACTTTTGGGGCCGTTTTGAGGCCCTAAACAACGTTGTTAGGGCCCACCATATTCAAACTGTAGACATAGTCATATTCTTATGGCCACATGTGTATTCCTCGGATATACCTTTCCAATGGGCTATCGTGCACCTAAAACAAAGATCGTATGCAAAAATTATGACCCTGGGAAGTTGATGTACTAGCTTACTCCAATAGGGCCCACATGAGTTTTGGCGCTTCATCTCCTAGGGTTAGTTTTTTGGATGTATGGGGTTTTGGCATTCATGTTTATTTTAAAAATTCCTTGATATCCTCATTGTAATCATCTTCTTGTGAATGAGTGCAACCGTCACATCTCTTCTAAGAGATCAGCCGCCACCATTCCAACAAGCTTGTTTTCCATGGTATACTTTAATAATCTGTATTCATTTTGTTACGCACATAAAATTTGGATCAGTGGTATCAGAGTGGGTTTTCTCCTTTTCGTTCTTAATGCATGTCTCCAATGAGGTCAGGGTACAAAGAATTGGGTCTTGAGCTTGTTTCTCTTGAGGAAAAAATCTCTCGCACACACAAGCAACCTCTCATGGTGGGAGAAAAGAAATATGACGGGACAAGAGATCGTTTCAAAATGTTTCTTGAGGAATCCCTCATGCAACAAACAAATGCGATGATGGTTAGTTTTTCTCAAATCCTTCGGTGACTACCAACAGGTGACGCATATTCCTTGAGCGGAGGAGTCGCCTCCTTCAAAGTACAAATCAACTTTGATATTCCTATATTTGAAGGTTAGATAGACACAAATGTTGTAGACAAATAGTTGAATCTACTAGACGGGTATTTTTCTGTCCATAACTTTTCCAATAGAGAAAAGATTACTTTTGTGCTCCTCAAATTCGTTCCCCATGTCAAAGATTGGTGGGAAAATTTCTGTGAGAAAAAGGAAACATAGGAACCCTCATTATTTACAGTCATGGTCACATGGGAGTCCTTCAGGGATTCTATCAAGGAACAATATTACCTTGTCAGAAGCTATGATGACCTGTATACAAAATGGACCACACTACAGAAAGAAAGAGACCAAGTAGTGCCATAGTTCACAAATATCTTCCATACCTTGCACACCAAGTTGGGTATTAAAGTTTCTGAGCAACTTCTGGTGCTCAAGCATCACGGTGCTATGAATAGATACATCCAAGACAAAATGGAATTTCTAGACATCTCATCCTTGGGCATAGCCTATCGGTATGCCATCAAAATCGAGCAGAAGCTCAAACAAAAGACGTGACAGTTCGGGCCTGGGAACCCCTCACATCAAAAGAAAGGAAAGGGCAGCCCCAACATGCAAAAAAAAGGACAGGGAAAAGATGGAAAATATCAAGAAAACTAGTTAAAGATGCAAGCAAAGAAGGACACTAGAAAGACAAAGAAAGATACCAGGAAGTGGTGCGACTTCCATAAGAGCCCCTGGCATAACACTATTGATTGCCACTCAAAGTAGTCGTTGGTGGCTGAGGTGAAATCCTCTGAATAAGATGCGGGTTTCGACTTTGAGTCGGAACCAGAAAGGGGGAGACAGATCATTGACGTGGAACCCAGTGCCACTGTTTCTGCCACCAAGCTCCAATCCAGTGAACCAGATGAGCGAGAGGAAGGAGAGCACCTTTTCCATTCAAAGATGTGGGTGAAAGGCACCCCACTCCATTTCATCTTTGATAGCGGTATCCAGAAGAACCTCATCTCAACAAAGGTTGTCAAGTGGCTAGCCCTGCCGACAAAGTCGCACCTGCATCCCTACACCATTGGATGGCTCTGCCAAGGAAGTGATCTTCGCATCAGCCAAAAGTGTCGACTGTCATACGACATCAAGCCCTTCAAAGACAAGGTATTATGTGATGTTGCTCCTCTCGAAGTTTGTAATGTTCTTTTGGGCCAACCTTATTTATGGAAATGTTATGTTGTATATGAGTCTAGGCCGCGCAATGTTATTATTACTTTGAATAGGAAATTGTATAGGATACCCAAGGCAATCTCGTCTAGTTATATTTCCTTGATCTCTGCCAAGCAATGTAGGAAGTTCATCTCTAAGACTAACAAGTTTTTTCTTCTTCATGATTTTCTCTCAGAGTGAGCAAAAGATCATAGCCACATCTAGAGCCTCCGTGGCCAATCTCTCCACACAATAGAAGCAAGTGGATAAGGTCATGGAAGAATACTTAGATATATTCTCCTCACCTACTAGGGTACCTCTGCACTGTGTCAAGCATTCCATCGATCTGACCCCTGACGCACCGCTACCTAATGGGCCAGTCTATCACCGCTCTCTATTAGAAAATGAGGAGATCAAGAGGGAGATTCAAGAACTGATCCACAAGGGGAACATATTTCTTAGATCATTGCCTTGTGGGAGCCCAATCATGCTGATGTAGAAGAAATATGGGACCTGGTGACTTTGCATTGATTACCGGGCCCTGAACAAAATCACAGTCTGGAATCGGTACTTGATTCCCTGAATCAACAACCTCCTTGATCAACTCACGGGGCCAAATACTTCAGTAATATTGATCTGAAGTCTGGCTACCACTAGGTCCCAATAGAACAAATAGATTTATGTAAGACCACCTTCAAGTCAAGAGAAGGTATTTTAGAATGGGTGGTCATGCCCTTTGGTTTGAAAAATGCTCCAACAAATTTCATGAGGATGATGGACAATATCCTATGACCTTTCACCAATACTTTTGTAGTGGTGTATCTGGATGAAATCCTAATATATAACAAGACTTGGGTGGAACACTTGCATCATATTCAGTAGGTTCTGCACACCCCGCAATAGCACAAGCTATATGCCAACTTGGAAAAATTATCCTTCGGCATGGATAATGTCCATTACCTAGGCTACATCGTTCATCAACATGGTGTTCATGTGGATCCAGCCAATATCCAGGTCATCTGTGATTGTCCAGCCCCAACCACACTCTCTGAGCTTCAAAGCTTCTTGGGCCTTGCCAATTTCTATTGCTGGTTCATGTTGGTATTCTCCCATATCGCATGGGCCCTTAGCGAAGTAACCAAGGGTGGCGGTAAGGAAAAAACCGTATGGTTCTTGTCCCAACAACAAGATTTCGATGATTTTAAGCATCTCTTATGCTCAGGCCCAATACTTTCATTACTGGACCTGTAATATCCCTTTGAGATCAAGATAAATGGTTCAGACTATGCTGTGGGCATTGTTATCACTCAACACAGCCACCACGTGGCATATCATAGTGGGACACTATCAGATGTTGTCTGCAAGTACCCTACTTATGATAAAGAAATGTACTCCATTGTGAAATCCTGTCACTAGTGGAGACATTACATTCTTGGGAAGGAGACATTCATCCACACTGATCATAAGCCATTGCAGTTCATGCAGACACAAGGAAAATTGCAGAATGACCGCCATCAGAATTTGTCCACATACTTGCAGCAGTTCCACCTCAACATCAAGTATAAAACAGGAAGTACCAACCGAGTCGCTGATTGCCTCAACTGACCTCCAGTCGCTTCGCTCACCACAGTGCTATACTCTTGCAGCCACACGACCTCCGTATGGCCCCACCTCTATACGATAGACCCTGACTTCACCACCACCTACCAAATGTTGGGCATAAACTCAATGGTCACTAATTTCCATCTTCAGGATGGGTTGTTGTGTAATCTAGGCCATCTCTATGTTCCATCAAGTGAGTGAGAGAAGATGATTTGGGAATCTCACTACAGTTGGGTGGCAATACACTTCATCATCAAAAAAATAGTGGAAGTGCTATAGAAACATTTATACTTGCCGAAACTTCGGCAGGATGTTAGCAGGTACATCAAGTCCTGCACCACTTATGCTATTGCCAAAAATACCACTAAGAAACAGGGCATGTACACCCCTCTCCCTACTCCTGACAGGCCATGGGAATTCATCTCAATGGACTACATGTTGAGCCTTCTATCCACCAAGAGGGGAAATGACTGTGTCTTTGTGGTTCTTGATAGCTTTTCCAAGATGGAGTTTATGACCGTCTGCAAGAAGAGCATCATAGTAGAGGCCACTGCCAAGGTCTTATTTAAACGAGTATTTGTACATTTTGGAATCCCACAAACATTTGTCTTAGATTGGGACAGCCGGTTGCTCAACACATTTTGGTTGATCCTCTGGTCATTGTTGGACACCAAGCTCACCAAATCCATTGCCTTCCACCACCACACAGATGGCCAAACTGAGGTCGTCAATCAGATGATCGTGCATATCCTACGCATGTACATGAATTCCAAGAACCCCCGCACATGGGATGAGAGTATTCCCTATGTCTAACATATCTACAACCGATCCCTATAGAGATCAACTGACCATAGCCCCTTTCATGTGGGGTTGGGATTCCAACCATTGGGCACCATGGATGTTGCACTACCCTTGGCGGCCACCTCGACCGAATCATCCCCTGCTCCACCTGAAGCTGACAAATCCACCTGGTTCATTAAGAGGATCTAGCACATCCACCAACAGGTTCAATATATTTTACAGAAGTCCAATGCGAAGTACAAGTAGCGCCATGATCAACAATGGGTGCCACATAAGTTTCAAGTGGGAGACAAAGTTTGGTTGCACTTGTAGAAAGAATGCCTTACAGGGCCCCATCAGAAGCTTTGCCCACTCTGTTATGGTCCTTAAACCATCACCAAGGTTGTGGGTGACAATGATTTTGAGCTTAGCATTCCCCCTTTCCTTGGACCGCAACCAATATTCAACGTGGCTCTCCTTCGGCCATATTTCCCACCATTATTAGACATGTCAAAGATAGAAGAATAGTTGAAACCAACATAGCTCAACCCTGAGTGCATGAAACAAGAATCCAATGATCAGATCGTGGACACCTAGGTCAAGGGCACTCGACATCAAAGGATCCAACTTTATCGAGCTGTCAAAGAAGGGAAACTTTTGCACCAAGGCAAGTGGCTCACGTAGGGCCAAATTCAACAAAAATTTCCTCATCTAATAGGGGAACTCAATGAAATGGAGACCATTGCTTCCTAAGGGGGGAGGATTGATCCAGATGGATGTCGGTGGCCTCCCACCTATTCCAACTGGTTCAATTTGGAAGTTTTTTTCCTAGTTTTTGGGTCCTTGACTTTCGGGGCTGTTTTGAGGCCCTAAACATCATTTTTAGGGCTCACCACAACTAGACTGTACAGAAAGTCAAAGTCTGTCGACATGTGTATTCCTCATATAGAACTTTCCAACAGGCTATCGTGTGCCTAAAACCGAGATCGTATGCAAAATTTACAACCCTAGGAAGTTGATGTACTAGCTTACCCCAATGGGGCCCACATGACTTTTGGCGCTTCATCTCCTAGGGTTAGGTTTTTGGATGTATCAAGTTTTGGCATTCATGTTTATTGTAAAAATTCCTTGAGAGCCTCATTGTAATCATCTTCTTGAGAATGAGTGCACCCGTCACATCTCTTCTCAGATATTTTACAGTTTCAACTTATTTCCTTATTGAATAGAAACCAGTTTTACTGTATTTCTATTATTCTATGTTAAGAATCCTTTAATAATATGTATTCATTTCATTCTACTCATAAAATCCAGATCAGTGGTATCAGAGCGGTCTGCTCCTTGTCACTCTTAATGCATGTCCCCAACGAGGTCAGGGTACAAATAATTGGGTCTCGAGCTTGTTTCTCTTAAGGAAAAAAGATCTCACACGCCCAAGAGACTTCCCATGGTGGGATAAAATAACGATGACGGGACAAGAGATCCTTTCAAAATGTTTCTTGAGGAAGCCCTCAAACAACAGAGGAACAAAATGATGGTTAATTTTGCTCAAATCCTTCGGTGACTACCAACAGACGATGCATCTTCCTCGAGTGGAGGCATCGCCCCCTTCAAAGTACAAATTAAATTTGATATTCCTATAATTAAAGTTCAGATAGATGCATATGCTGTAGACAAATGATTGAATCTACTAGAAGGGTATTTTTCTTTCCATAACTTTTCGAATAGAGAAAATATTACTTTTGCGCTCCTCAAAGTCGTTGCCCATGTCAAAGATTGGTGGGAAAATTTCTATGAGAAAAAGGAAAAAAAGGAACCCTCATTATTTACACTCATGGTCACCTGAGAGTCCTTCATGGATGCTATCAAGGAACAATACTACCCTATCAGAAGCTATGACGACCTATATACAAAATGGACCACATTGCGACAAGAAAGAGACCAAGCAGTGACAAAGATCTCAAATATCTTCGATACCATGTGCACCAAGCTGGGTATCAATGTTTTTGAGAAACATCTGTTGCTCAAGTATCACGGTGCTATGCATAGATACATCCAATCCAAAATGGAATTTTTGGACATCTCATCCTTGGGCACAACCTATCGATATGCCTTCAAAATCAAGCAGAAGCTCAAACAAAAGATGTGACAATTCGGGCTTGGGAACCCCTCACAACAAAAGAAAGGAAAGGGAGACCCCATCCCACAAAAAAAAGAAAAAAGAAAATATGGACAACCAATCCAAGTCGCAAGCAAAGAAGGACACCGAAAAGACAAAGAAAGATACTGGGAAGTGCTGCGACCTCTATAAGAGACCCTGGCATAACACTATTGATTGTCGCTTCTGAATCAGATGTGGGTTTCGACTCTAAGTCAGAACCAAAAAGAAGGAGATAGATCTTTGATGTGGAACCGAGTGCCACTGTTTCTACCACCAAGCTCCAATCCGATGAAACAGACAAGCCAGAGGAAGGATAGCTCCTATCCCATTCACAGATGTGGGTGAAAGGCACCTCGCTGCATTTCATCTTTGATAGCGGTATCCAAAAGAACCTCATCTCATTAGAGGTTGTCAAGTGGCTAGCCCTACCTACAAATTCGCACCTGCAACCCTACACCATTGGATGGCTCCACCAAGGAAGCGATCTCCGCGTCATCCAACAATGTTGACTGTCGTACAACATCAAGCCCTTCAAAGACAAGGTATTATGTGATGTTGGTCCTCTCGAAGTTTGTAATGTTCTTTTTGGTCAACCTTATTTATGGTAACATCATGTTGTATATGAGTCTAGGCCATGCAGTGTTATTATTAATTTGAACAGGAAATTGTATGGGATACTCGAGGCAGTCCCACCTAGTGCTATTTCCTTGATCTCTTCCAAGCAATGTAGGAAGGTCATCTCTTAGACTGGGAAGTTTGTCTTCTTCGTGATTCACTCTCAGAGTGAGAGAAAGATTGTAGTCACATACAAACCCTCTGTGAACAATATCTCCACACAACATAAGTAAGTGGATAGGGTTGTGGAAGAATACTCAGATATCTTCTTCTCACCTACTGGGGTACGTCTACACTGTTAGGTCAAGCATGCCATCGATTTGACCCCCATCACACCGCTATCCAATGGGATAGTTTATCGATGATATCTGTTAGAGAATGAGGAGATCAAGAGGCAGATCCAATAACTTCTCCACAAGGGCCACATCTATCCCATCTCATTGCCTTATGGGATCCCAATCATGCTTGTGAAAAGAAAGATGAGAGTTGGTGACTTTGTATTGATTACCGGGCTCTGAACAAAATCACAGTTTGGAACCAGTACCCGATTCCCTGAATCAATGACCTCCTTGATAAGCTCACTGGGGCCAAATACTTCAGTAAGATTGATCTGAAGTTTGGCTACCACCAGGTCCTAATAAAATAGACAGATGTATGGAAGATCGCCTTCAAGTCAAAAGAAGGTCTTTTCAAATTGTTGGTCATGCCCTTTGGTTTGAAAAATGCTCCAACAAATTTCATGAGGATGATGGAAGATATCCTGCGACCTTTCACCAATAATTTTTTAGTGGTGTATCTGGATGACATCCTCATCTACAACAAGACTTGGGAAGAACACTCGCAACATATTCAGCAGGTTCTGCACACCCTGCGACAACACAAGATATATACCTCTTTGGAAAAATGCTCCTTCGACATGGATAGGGTTCACTACCTAGGCTACATCATTGATCAACATAGTGTGCATGTGGATACATCCAAGATCCAGGACATCCGTGACTGGCCAACTCCATTCAAACTCGTTGAGATTCATAGCTTCTTGGGCCTTGCCAATTTCTATTGCAAGTTGATGTTGGGATTCTCCCATATCACATGGGCCCTCAGCCAAGTAAATAGGGGCGGTGCTAAAGAAAAAATTGTGTGGGGCCTGTCCCAACAACAAGATTTCAATGATTTGAAGCATCGCTTGTGCTCAGCCTCAATACTTTCATTACTGAACCTGCATCATCCCTTTGATATCGAGACAAATGCTTCATATTATGTTGTGGGTGTCGTTCTCACTCAACACGGCCACCCCGTGGAATATCATAGTGAGACACTATCAGATGTTTTCTGTAAGTACTGTACTTACGACAAAGAAATGCACTCCATTGTGAAAACCCATCGCTAGTGGATACATTACATTATTGGGAAGGATAAATTCATCCACACTAATAATAAGCCATTGCAGTTCATGTAGACATAAGGAACATTGCATAATGATCTCCATTAGAAATGGTCCACATAGTTGCAACAGTTCCACCTCAACATCATGTATAAAATAGGAAGTACCAACCGAGTCGTTGATTGCCTCGACCAACCTCTAGTCGTGGTACTCACCTCGATGATAGACTCTTGCAACCACGAGACCTCTGGATGGCCCCACCTCTATGCGACAGACCTTGACTTCGCCACCACCTACCAAATCTTGGGCGCAAACTCAATGGTCACTAATTTCCATCTTTAGGATGAGTTGTTGTGCCGTCTGGGCCATCTTTGTGTTCCATCAAGAGAGAGAGTGAAGATGATTTGGGAAGCTCACTACAGTCAGGTGGCATGGCATATTGATATCGAAAAGATAGTGGCAATGTTGCAGAAACTTTTCTACTCACCGACACTTCGACATGATGTCAACAGGTACATCAGGTCTTGCACTGCCTGTGCTATTTCCAAACCGAGCACTAATAAAAAAGGCCTGTACACCCCTCTGCCTACTCCCCATAGTCCATGTGAATCCATCTCAATGGACTACATTTCAGGCCTTCCTTCCACCAAGAAGGGAAATCACTGTGTTTTTGTGGTTGTTCATCGCTTTTCCAAGATGGCGATTATGGCCACCTGCAAGAAGAACATCACAACATATGTCACTGCCAGGATATTATTTGAATGAGTATGGGTACATTTTGTAATCCCACAAACTATTATCCCATATCAGGACAGTCATTTCCTCAACACATTTTGGTCGAGTCTCTGGTCACTGTTAGACACCAAGCTCACCAAATACACTACCCTCCACGCCCAGACAGATGGCCAAAATGAGGTTTTGAATTAGATGATAGTGCATATCCTGCGCATGTACACGAATTCCAAGCAACCCCGAACATGGGATAAGATTCTTCCCTATGTCCAACATAGCTACAACCGAGCCCTACCTATCTCAATCGACCAGAGCCCCTTTCAGGTGGGGTTGGGATTCCAACCATTGAGCCTAATGGATGTTGCACTACCCTTGGCGACCACCTCGGCCGACTCGTCCCCTACTCCACCTGAAGCTAAAAAACCCACCCGATTTATTGAGTGGATCCAATACATCCACCAACAGGGTTAAGATATTTTATAGAAGTCTAATGCCAAGTACAAGCAATGCCATGATCAACACCAAGTGCCACCTAAGTTTCAGGTGGGAGACAAAGTTTATCTGCACTTGTAGGAAGAACACCTTATAGGGCCCCATAAAAATATTTACCCACTCCATTATGGGACTTAAACCATCACCAAGGTTGTGGGTGACAATGATTTTGAGCTCAACATTCCCCCTTTCCTTGGCCTGCATCCAATATTCAATGTGGCTCTCCTTCGGCTATATTTCCCACCATTATTGGACACCTCAGAGATAGCATAAGAGTTGAAACCAATATAGATCAACCTTGACTGCATGCAACATTAATCTAATGATCATATTGTGGACACGCAGTTCAAGGGAACTCGACATCAAAGGATCCAACTTTATCGAGTTTTCAAAGTAGGGCAACTTCTGCACCAAGGTAAGTGGCTCACCTAGGGAAAAATTCAAAAGAAATTTCCTCATCTGATTGGGGAACTAAACATAATTGATACCATTTCTTCCTAAGGGGGGAGAATTGATCCATATAGATTCCAATGGCCTCCCACCTATTCCAACTGGTTCATTTTAGAAGTTTTCCAGTTTGGCAGTTTTTTTCCTAGTTTTTGGGTCCCTGATTTCTGGGGCCGTTTTGAGGCCCTAAACAACTTTTTTAGGGATCACCATAGTCAAATTGTTGTCAAATTTTGAGTTTGATGACAACATGTGTATTCCTTGGATACACCTTTCCAATGGTCTATCGTGCGCCTAAAACAAAGATCGTATGCAAAATTTACGACCCTAGGAAGTTGATATACTAGCTTACCCCAA
>ML841142.1:32464-43851 GCA_009831015.1 Picea engelmannii
CTCAATTGCAACTCCACTCGCATTACATCTCACCTGAAATGTCTTCCCAAAATCCGACAATACCATAATCGGTTGTTCCATTATATTCTCCTTCAATATGTTGAAGCTCTTCTCATCCTCTTGTGTCCATTTGTGCGACAATCTCACTAAAATTTCTGATGAACTTCGATAAAAACTTGCTAATCCATGGAAGCTTCTTACCTCAAATATACTCCTTGGCGATGACCATTCTCTGATCGCTTTCACCTTCTTGGGATACATCTTCAATTCATTCGAAGAGATCACAAAACCCAAATAAATGAGCTATGTCTTCATGAAAGAGGACTTCTTTAAATTGATCAACAACTTCTCCCGCTATAACCTCTTCAACACTAATGTTAAGTGCCTCAGATGCTCTTCTTCAATTTTACTGAAGACAAATATATCATCCAAATATATGATCACAAACTTGCCAATAAAATCTTTCAACACTTCATTCATCAATATCATAAAAGTACTTGGGGCATTTGTTAAGCCAAATGGCATAGCAAGCCATTCATACAACCCCTCATTTGTCTTAAAGGTTGTTTTCCACTCATCACCTTCTCTCATTCTTATCTGGTGATATCCACTTTTCAAATCTATCTTTGAAAAATAGTTTTCTCCACTTAAACAATCCATCAAGTCGTCCATCCTTGGCAATGGAAATTTGTACTTAATGGTGATCTTATTTATAGCCCTTGAGTCTGTACACATTGTCCATCCTCCATCTTTCTTTGGACTCAACACAGTTGGTACTGCACATGGACTCAAGCTTTCCCTGACCAAACCTTTGTCTAACAGATCCTAAACCTATCTTTTCACCTCCTCATTCTCTTGAGGTGTTAGCATGTACAATGCTTTATTTGGTAGGATTGCTCCTGGTATCAAGTCAATGTGATGGCTCATACTTTTGATAGATGGAAATGAGCTCAGAAACTCATCCACTACTATGTCAACAAAATACTCCTGCAGCTCCTAAATTTCCCCAGGAAAATCCCCTATAGAATTACTTGTAAGGACAACTTTCATCTTCCTCACTACAATAAACTACATCTCCTGTTCTTTGTTAACCTGAATCAGGATTTCCTTCCCACTCATGAGAAGTATGCTTGTGCTAGCTTCATCCTTCACTTTCTTCTCTTCAATTGGCAGTAACATATGTGTCCTACCATTCTTCTATAACGTATAAGTATTTCTTCTCCCATCGTGAATGATATTCCTGTCATACTGCCATGGTCTTCCCAACAAAACATGACATACATACATTGGAATCACATCACATATAATTTCATCTCTATATCCTCCTATCTTAAATTCAAACTTGCATTGTTTAGTGACTATTACCTAATGACCTTTCTGCAACCATGAGACTTTATACAATGTTGGATGTATAATCGTCTCCATCTCTAACTTCTCCACCATCTCTGTGGATACTAAGTTATCAGTGCTCCCATTGTCAATTATCACCTTGCATACTTTGTCTTTAGTCTTGCACGATGTCCGAAAAAAATTGTTCCTCTGCACTGACTTTTCAACTTCTGGCTCTGGATTTAAGAGAACTTTCTTCATCATCAAAGATCTCCCATCTTCTACAACTTATGCCTCGACATCTTGCTTCTATGCCTCCAAATGTGAGCTTCACCTCCTTTATTCTTTCTCTTAGGGCATTCCCAAGGCATGTATCCTACCTTTCCACATGCATAACACTTTATCTCACCTCCTCTACCTCTACCTCTTCCTCTTCCTTTAGGAAAATATTTTCTACCATCACTCTACCTTCCTCAGGAAATTACTCCTCTCTTAGAGTGACTATGTGGTTTCTTTGTCTCACCTTTGGAATTTTGTGTCTTGTCATGGGAAACTCCTTTGCCTCTATTTAATCTTCTACCTCTCTTTTGTTGACTTTACTTCCTGACCAACTTCTCCTCTGCTTTCAACGTAATATGGTATGCATCCTCCACTATTTTTACCGTCATCATGCTGATTTCATATCTCAGGTCGTTAATGTACCTGGAAACTTTTTCCTCATCTTTCTCTTTTTGTCTAGCCCTGATGTTCAGTCTGTAGAAATCCTCTATGTACTCCTTCACAATCATCCCTTTCTATCTTAGGTTATGCAACCTCCTGAACAGATTTATCTGATAGTCCTTGGGTATGAATTTTGCCTTTAGCTTGGCTACCATTCGATCCCAACTCTTCATCTTTTGTTTTCCTTTGCTTCTCATGTCAGCTTCCAGTTCATCCCACCACAGTGTTGCATGTCCTTTCAACCTGGTGACAAAATGTTTTACCTTTTTCTCCTCATCAACATTTTCATAGTCAAAATACTTGTCCATTGCTCGTATCCAGTCAAACAATTATTCAACGTCTAAATTACCCTCATACATTGGGATATCTATATTTTCTATAGCTCCTAACTTAACAACTGCTTTCAACAAGTGCTCTTCCACATCATCCTCTTCTACAATTTCTTTGACTTCCACTTCTTCATTTTCTGCATCGCTAACGTCTCCAACATCAGGTTCTCTCCTTTGTGTTGTTTCCATGGAATCCAACCTTTCTTTGAGTTCTCTCATCTCCCTTTCCATAGATATATATTCTACAGGAGGCTCTGCACGTCTCCTGGGTGACATTATGTTGATGTATCTGCGACCACACAATGATACCAGCCTACTTCTCTCTCTCCTCTACCTACAAATGTCAATTATGAATTCGCTTTGATACCAATTTGGCATACACAACCCCCTTCTCTCCTGGGGATTCTGCGACCTCCTAGCCTTGGATCATCTAACTCCCCAAACCGAACTAGTTCTTCGGGCCTTCAATAGACCCTGAGCGATTTACACACTCACATAGGTCCCCTTGATGTCGCGTGTAAGTTCAAATTACTTACAACTCCGCTCTTTGATGCTTGGCGACACCGATTCACAAGTACTAGTCTTGCACTAGACCCTTTCTCCACTATATGACCATGGGATATGACCTCGGCCAACACTTCTCCACTTCGAGCTTTGAAAATTCTACGATCTCCTCCTTTGTTTCCTTCCAAAACAAATTCCCCCGAACTCATGGGTCTCTGCCACGTGTCTCCCTAGATCTGACAGTCCAATTATGTTTCGAGCTTCGAGACTTCGTGAAACTTCACTTACTCCACCCTTACTTCCTTCGAATATCTGATTATTGAATTCTCTAATCCTCTGCTGTGTGTCTCCTCACCACTGATGGTTAAGATTTACCTCGCGAGTTTGCATCTTCGGTGATATCACCTTTCAATGCTTCGAAGTGTCCCAAAATCTGATTTTCGAAATACCTCACGACTGACCTTCGTGCAAATCCTCCCAGATATGATAGTCTGGAATGATTCTGATCCCTCCTGAACGAATCCCTCTTTACTGAAATCCAAGAAATATCATAGGGATCCTCCCTTAAATGATTTCTCACCATTCTCCCTCCTGAGCTTGTTCCTTTGGAATTCTCCTTTCGACCCTTAGTCTAACTACAACTCGTGCACGCCTTGTGACAGGTTCTCCTATGAAATATAGCCACTCTATGGGAAACTTCATCTACTCCTCTTGAGATTCTAAGTCAAAAGACTCAGTCACGCACTCCTTGTGGATAGATTTTCTCAGACTATATCTCCAGAACTTTCCGAGTCAACTGGGCTCTGTCGACACACACTTTGTGGATGCTATGCACTCTCTGCTTGCATAAGTTTCACATTATCTCTTCTAATAGTACGATTTGAAACAGACTCTATCAATGCACTCCTTGCGGACGCTATGCACACTTGCATTTGCTCGTAGAAGAGAAACAATTGAAACTTATTTAAAATCTCAAAGATTCATACATCTAGCCATGTAAATGCATGCATAAATTCAAGAACAAGAAACAATAGAGAATTGAAAATAAACAGAAAGTCCACCATTCACTCTTTCAAATAGATGCATCAACACCATACATTTGAAATAATGCTTCTTTGTTATATTCATTCAACTGAAATATACATATATTCATACACTACTTCTCGGTAGCTCTTAGCTCTCAGCTACAATGGCGATAAGTCCCGATAACTAGAGTACCAACAACCTCTACTGGGAAACAATACAAAGCTTAATACAAGAGGGATCTTTGAGTTCTTCCCTTCGAATACTCTAAAGCTATCCTATTGAATTAAAAGCTACCAACTACTAATATTTATTACAATAAATATTTGTGACAGACAGATCAGATCGAACACATCGAATCTATACTACACTCAACTACATTAAAATAAAATACATTCTCTGATGTCTTCATGAACCATCCAACTCTACAAAATTTAATATGTTATTTAATTACAATCTCTTTTCAAAATATTTGTGTCATACACATTCTTCAAAATTTAAACTTATTCAAAATGTGCGCTAGTGTGCCTAGTTGTCATCCTCTCATGCTTTGTTGGCGATGCTCCTACATCATCAATGTTTTTGTATGGTCTCCTTTCTAGGTCTTATCTTATATTGTGGCTATTTGATTCCTCCTACTTCAAGGATGGATCCTCCAAAATCATGGGATGAGGTACTAACTAAGATAACTCCTCTAAGCTTTGGAACCCTTTATTTCTTTGGGTTGAATCCTTAGTAGGTTCTTTTAAAATCCTATGGGTTATGGTCTCTTCCTTATCAATAATGGTTACTAATTCCTTGGCCATGGACTAACTTGAGATTAGGATTCCTTCAAGAGACAATTTTTAGAAGAATTTTTGTTTGGAAATACTTAGAGAGGGGATCATGGAGAATGTTTTTCGTACCCTCTTTCGACATCTCTTCTGGAATATCCAACCTTGAGTATGCTATAGAGGGTCCAATCTTCATATCTTTCCTTTCATAGTTTGTGAGGTCCTCTTTTGCCTCCCTTTTTGTCTCCTTTAGATTCTAGACTACAATAGTATACAATAGGATGTTATCTGCATCACCTTTGACCTCATTAATACCGATAGTAAAACTTTATTTTTCCAATGGCCTCATCGAATTTTAATAATTTTTCCTCCAAATCCATTTCTTATTAGTTGTTTGGTAGGACTTCCAAGCATGGCCAATAGTATGGTAGTTCAAATATCTAAATGGAACCATCCAATAGTCCAAGGCTTGAGTGAAATTCCACTTTCCCCACTTCATCTCTAATTCCTCCCAGAAGCTCCTCCACATTGTCTAATTCCACTAAAAATTTTATGACCTTTTTTGTTCATGGAATGGTAATCTATGTATGTGTTGATAAATTTTCCAACATTGTCTCCCACTACCTTCAACACTGCAGTGCTCCATAGTTCCATGGGAGAGTTTGGAAGCTTCACCCACATGGGCTACACAAAATATGCTTCTTTGAGAGGGTGGAAACTAGGTCTCTGTCTCCTTATATATACAAAGGACATAATCTAGAACCATTTTTTGGGCTAGAATCCTTTCTACATCCATTCTAGAGAGAAATTCAAGTGCTATCCATCCACAAATCAAGATGTGGAACTTTAGCACATATTTGAAATGCCAATAGCATTCATTTTATGTCCACAAGTACAATGAAACTTTCATGACTTTCTTGCTCATGAATCTCACTGTTAAGACTTGTTCCATTAGTATTGTTATTTCTTCGAAGCCCACATCTTCTCCTGGGATCAATTTAACCTTATCCTTTCAGTCCCTAATGCATTTTTTCTTCTTTTATCCCCCACACATCCTACTTTCACATAATCCTCATTCCTCTTGATATTTTTCTCACCATTGCTTGCTATTAATTCTTTTTGTGTTATGGCCCCAAAACTAAGCCTTAAGCTTAATCCTTTCTTCGAGGTTAGCTTCCTCCCACCCCTTAATCTTACAGGAATTCTAGGCAGAGGCAATGGATACTGCGTGCTTCCTGGTCAATCAATCACCCTCATCAACATTGGATGACAAGAATCCACACAAGGTATGGACTGGTAAGAAATCCTCTCTCAAAAATCTCAGGGTATTTGGATGTGACGCCTATGTTAACGTTCCAAAGGAAAACAAGAGTAATCTAGATAAAAATATTGAAAAATGTATCTTTATTAGGTATAAAGACGACTTGAAAGGGTATAAGATTTACAACCCATAAACTATAAAGGTAGTGTATAGCAAAGATATGGTATTTAGATAAATTAAAGATGTTGTCAAAAATGAAGTCCTATCAAGGAAGGAAGAACCAAAGAAAATAGAGTTTGAGGTGAAGGATGATGAATCAGACTCTACATAATAACAAGAATCAGAAGAAGAAGATCCTCATACTCTAGTATTGAGGATATCGGTTCGAGAAAGAAGGTAATCAGAAAGGTATACTGCACCTGATTTCCATTCAAATTTTTCTTTTTCAATAACCGATGATGATCCTAGAACAATTAGGGAGGCCGTGGATTCAGAGGATAGAAAACTATGGGAAAAAGCCATGGGTGAAGAAATGGCAGCCTTGGATAAGAATGAGGCTTGGGATCTAGTGGAGTTATTGACTGGAAGAAATCCCATTGGAAACAAATGGGTGTTTAAGAAGAAGCTTAATGTAGAAGGCAAAGTGGAGAAATACAAAGCTCGGTTAGTTGCAAAAGGTTATTCCCAGGTTGAGGGAATTGACTTTGGTGAGATTTTTTCTCATGTTGTCAAGTTAAATTCAATTAGATTTCTTTTATTTGTTGTTGTTATGTTTGATTTTGAAGTAGAACAAATGAATGTGAAGAAAACATTCCTACATGGGGATTTAGAAGAAGAAATCTACGTGAAGAATCCACAAGGCTTTTCTGTGAAGGGAAAGAAGGAGCTAGTATGCAAGATGAAAAAAAATATGTATGGGTTAAAACAATCACCAAGGATGTGGTATAAAAAAATTGATACTTATATGTTGGGACTTGGATTCACAAGGAGCAAAGTGGATCACTGTGTGTATTTCAAATTAATCAATGATCATCTCATTTATTTGGTCTTGTATGTGGATGATATGTTGCTGATAGGAAACATAAAGGAGATTATCCAGGATGTGAAAACTCAGTTGTCCTCTAAATTTGACATGAAGGATATTGGCACTACAAATTTCATTTTGGGCATGAAAATTAAAAGAGATTGAGCAAACAAGAAATTCTGGTTAAATAAGAGGAAATATGTCAAGACAATATTGAATAGGTTTAATATGTAAGAATGTAAATTAGTCAAGGTTCTTATTCCTATAGGTGTAAAGTTATCTGCAGATCAATGTTCCACAAGAAGAGGGAGATGACATGTCCCGTGTTCCATATGTCAATGTGGTTGGTAGTTTGATGTATGTAATGGTATGAACTAGACCCGACATTTCAAATGCAGTGGGATTTTCAAGCATGTGTATGTCAAAACCAAGGAACGATAATTGGACACCAGTAAAGAGGGTTTTCAGGTATTTGTGTGGCACTATTAGTTATGGATTGTTCTACCGAGGAAGGCTGGGATTGGAAAGAGTGTTGGACATACATGGCTTTGTGGATGCAGATTGAGCTGAAGATCTGTATTGTAGAAGATCTACAGGAAGGTATGCGTTTAAATTGTTTGGAGGAGCAATCAGTTGGATGAGAAAAAGACAATCTATAGTGACATTGTCTACTATAAAAGTTGAACACATGACAACCACTCATGCAAGTAAGGAAACAATATGGTTACATATATTGTGTTTAGGTATTAAGTTGGTACAACAACTTGTAAGGATAGATTGTGACAATCATAGTGCAATCTTCTTGGAAAAGAACTCAACTTATCATTCAAAGACAAAGCATATTGATGTTCAATATCACTTTGTGAGAGACATGGTTGAGGACAAGAAGGTGTTGCTGCTAAAGGTGGAAACTTTGGAGAATGTTACAGATTCATGAACAAAATATGTGAGCACTGAAAAGTTTTCTTGGTGCAGAGGATCTATGTGCATTGTTGCCCTAGATTGTTGACTATGTAACCCTGTGACCCCCTTTATGCAAAGAAAACAACAAGTGGGAGAATGTTGGGTATGTGTTATATTCTTTGCATGGTTAGATCTAACATTTGTGTTGTGTCGGGCATGTAAGGGGATTAGAGGGGGAGCCACAAAGCCCCTTGTTTGAGGGGTTTGGGGGAAGCTCTCCCAGAAAAAAAAATTGGCATTTTTTGCATCCGTTTTTGGGCGATTTTTCGGTACATAGTTTTTGCTGATGGTTTTCTAATTCTGGTTAAGGAATTTGGGTTGTTGACTAATCCTGGTTAATGGATTAGGGGTTTGGATGCTGCATGATCCTATATGTATATTGTATTGTAAACAATGAAGAGATGATGAACAAAATATTAGAGGTGCGACTCTAAATAGGTTCTTGGTTTTCCCGGTTTGAGTTTCCATGGTAAAAATCTTCGTGTAATGTATGTGTGTGCCATTGTATATATATATATATATATATATATATATATATAGTTATTAAGAATTTATTTCCAATAATTAATTGTAAAGATTAAAATCTACAATAAGAAAAAGCACTAGTTTGTAGTTAACAAAAATAGATTTTTTGCTCATCAACTAGATGATTATGCTAAAGTCTCTCACCATTATTAGAAATTGAGCTTGTGAATCCACAACTAATTGCAATCCCTTACCCTAATAAATTCGATATTGCTTGGTTATTGAATTATATCTCCCATCCCCAAACATCGATAAATTATGTTTTTCCTCCAATATAAATAAAAAAATTAAAAATTAATAAAAAATACCACAACAATCTATCTATATTTCGAAATTGACAAACACTATATATTTTTTTTAAATGAGAGAGAATCACATATTTCAACCGTCAGGTCTCACCAAAATGAAGTATTAGGTTTTTTCTAATGGTTTTCATATCAACCCTCAGCCGCCTCCCCATTCCTTTTATAAGGGTTGGATGATTTTGGTGGTCATCCTAATTATGTCCCTCTTTCCTCTCTCCACACCTTTGTGGGAGGAGGAGGAAAGGTTGATCCCTATGCAACTTGGTGCATGTCCGGGTCCGACTATTATCACGAGCTATTCTACAGGGCCATTTAGAACATTGGAACCCTTCTCCATTCATCGACAAAGTTCACTGATTCTACACTACCTTTCGCAATACTGGTTTTGATTGTATACAAGATTATATTGCATTTCATGGAAAACTAAGAGTCAACAAATGAGAAATTGGCAATCTGCTATTGTCTTTAAGCTATTCTCCGATCCGCAGGTCTTTTTCTCTTGCAGAAATGTTGAAATTTGGAGGGGGATTAGAGAGTGTGTGTATTTCACTAGAGTATGCGAGCCACTCAAATTGGGTTGTTGTTCCTTAACATTGGTCTGTAGATTTTTCAATGAATAGGCTTGTTTCTTGCTTGCAAGAACCATTGATAGTTTCATTTTGGTAACTTTTGGCTGCAAACCTCAATGGATTCTCATTGAACCATGCATAGTAATTGATTTTGTGGCACGACTTACTCATCAACGATACCTTTTCAAGTGTTAGAGATAATGATTCATTAATGTTGTATACTACAGTTTGAAGATTTGTTGAAGTATGTTGAGATATTCTCTCAACTCCTCCACCCATGTCTTCATATTGTCAATTTCAAAGCTTTCGAGTGATCCTGGTTGTATCCAGGTATGATGTTCTTATAAAGACATGTTCTGAGCCTCTTGGTAGAATTTATGTATGCAATTCAAACTATTCAACTGCTTAGTTTTTATTGAAATTGTTTTTCTTAAATTTTGTGGGTTTTGTTTAAAATTGGATCACAAAACACTCAGCTATATTAAGGCTGAATTGACACACCTGGAAAACTTGGTTAGGAGATGCCATGTTTTCCTATTAATATCACAACTAACTTTAGATTTATTTTAAGATTTTGGGTGTTTGTTATATGGTTATATCTTGCTATAAATTTTGCTAAATTGGTTATACATAGGAGCTGGTATTCTGCATTGAGTTCATGCTAATTTTGTCTTTTCTGTTTGAACTGGTTAGTATTTTCCCTAGTTACAATGTTTTTATTTTTATTTTTAAGAGATTTGTAGTTTTGACAAAGGAACAATGGAATCTGTAGTATAGTACCTCCAAGAGATCTTTGAGATTAAAATAATCCATACTAGTTTACATTGCTTTAAAGTAATGAGTGGATGTCAAACTATTTGCACTTGCAACTTGGCAGATAGCTTGTATCATTTTTCATGCGTGTGTATAAACCACTATGCATGTATTGTTTTGAAATGGGATATGGGATAGCCACTCTCCTTCCCGTCCAGATCCACAATGTTGTGAACTTATGGAATTACATTAGAAATATTGTTGTAAGTCTCCTCAAGTTTGATAGCCTCCCTTAGCTCCGCAACTACTTCACTGGCACCCGGTCTGCAAAGGGATTCAACCTCAACACACCTGATGGCCACTTTGGCAACGCGAGTGAGGGATTTTATGTTGTAATTTCCACCCAACCTTTTGTCAATTATTTCTTCTATTTTGCAGGGAATTGCATCCATCTCCACGAAAGGTGTAGCCTGTAAATAGGCACATCAATATTATTGTTAGTTTGGATTCACTGCAAAGCGTTGTTAATATTATTAAAGATTAATGATAACATTCCTCACCCATTGAATGATGTCTAGTTTGTCTACAGATAGATTTGTATCTATAGGTTGTCTACCGCATATGAGCTCTAGCAAAACCACTCCAAAACTATACACATCACTTTTGTCAGTCAACCTTTGAGTCTTTAAATACCTGTTAAACACAACCGAAAAAAAATCTGAACTAAGAATGCCAAAAAAAAATGAAAGTGTGATTCTAAAACAAATACAATTCCTTCACCATCAATAATATTGTAAAGAGAGTGCAGGTTATGTGTGTGATATACTCTGGATCAAGGTATCCTGCAGTTCCTTTCACCACAGTAGTAACATGAGAAGCCTCCCCATCAACCCATATCCTTGAAAAACCAAAGTCACCAAGTTTTCCTTTTAAATTGTTGTCCAGAAGAATGTTCGCTGTTTTCACATCCCTGTGAATAATCTTCGGGGTGCAAACTACGTGCATGTATTCCAATCCTTCGAATAGAAATGGTAGAGATATGGTTATGCATTAATTTCCTTTAAAAAAGATAGAGTAGAAATCTACATAAGGAAATTGCATAAAAAATTATGTTTAAGTATTGTTTTCCTTTTGAATTTTAAAGTAGGCATCCACTAGCGTTTAAATTTTAAGAATGTACACCGAAGCAAAGGAAAAATGAAAAAACTACCTTGTGCTGCATCTAAAGCTATTTTGACCCTTGTTTTCCAATTTAGTTCCGAACCTGCATTAGGACCTGGAAAAAGAATAAATGAGAATTGGTTATCTT
>ML841142.1:43901-53901 GCA_009831015.1 Picea engelmannii
CCTATGGGTTATGGTCTCTTCCTTATCAATAATGGTTACTAATTCCTTGGCCATGGACTAACTTGAGATTAGGATTCCTTCAAGAGACAATTTTTAGAAGAATTTTTGTTTGGAAATACTTAGAGAGGGGATCATGGAGAATGTTTTTCGTACCCTCTTTCGACATCTCTTCTGGAATATCCAACCTTGAGTATGCTATAGAGGGTCCAATCTTCATATCTTTCCTTTCATAGTTTGTGAGGTCCTCTTTTGCCTCCCTTTTTGTCTCCTTTAGATTCTAGACTACAATAGTATACAATAGGATGTTATCTGCATCACCTTTGACCTCATTAATACCGATAGTAAAACTTTATTTTTCCAATGGCCTCATCGAATTTTAATAATTTTTCCTCCAAATCCATTTCTTATTAGTTGTTTGGTAGGACTTCCAAGCATGGCCAATAGTATGGTAGTTCAAATATCTAAATGGAACCATCCAATAGTCCAAGGCTTGAGTGAAATTCCACTTTCCCCACTTCATCTCTAATTCCTCCCAGAAGCTCCTCCACATTGTCTAATTCCACTAAAAATTTTATGACCTTTTTTGTTCATGGAATGGTAATCTATGTATGTGTTGATAAATTTTCCAACATTGTCTCCCACTACCTTCAACACTGCAGTGCTCCATAGTTCCATGGGAGAGTTTGGAAGCTTCACCCACATGGGCTACACAAAATATGCTTCTTTGAGAGGGTGGAAACTAGGTCTCTGTCTCCTTATATATACAAAGGACATAATCTAGAACCATTTTTTGGGCTAGAATCCTTTCTACATCCATTCTAGAGAGAAATTCAAGTGCTATCCATCCACAAATCAAGATGTGGAACTTTAGCACATATTTGAAATGCCAATAGCATTCATTTTATGTCCACAAGTACAATGAAACTTTCATGACTTTCTTGCTCATGAATCTCACTGTTAAGACTTGTTCCATTAGTATTGTTATTTCTTCGAAGCCCACATCTTCTCCTGGGATCAATTTAACCTTATCCTTTCAGTCCCTAATGCATTTTTTCTTCTTTTATCCCCCACACATCCTACTTTCACATAATCCTCATTCCTCTTGATATTTTTCTCACCATTGCTTGCTATTAATTCTTTTTGTGTTATGGCCCCAAAACTAAGCCTTAAGCTTAATCCTTTCTTCGAGGTTAGCTTCCTCCCACCCCTTAATCTTACAGGAATTCTAGGCAAAGGCAATGGATACTGCGTGCTTCCTGGTCAATCGATCACCCGCATCAACATTGGATGACAAGAATCCACACAAGGTATGGACTGGTAAGAAATCCTCTCTCACAAATCTCAGGGTATTTGGATGTGACACCTATGTTAACGTTCCAAAGGAAAACAAGAGTAATCTAGATAAAAATATTGAAAAATGTATCTTTATTAGGTATAAAGACGACTTGAAAGGGTATAAGATTTACAACCCATAAACTATAAAGGTAGTGTATAGAAAAGATATGGTATTTAGATAAATTAAAGATGTTGTCAAAAATGAAGTCCTATCAAGGAAGGAAGAACCAAAGAAAACAGAGTTTGAGGTGAAGGATGATGAATCAGACTCTACATAATAACAAGAATCAGAAGAAGAAGATCCTCATACTCTAGTATTGAGGATATCGGTTCGAGAAAGAAGGTAATCAGAAAGGTATACTGCACCTGATTTCCATTCAAATTTTTCTTTTTCAATAACCGATGATGATCCTAGAACAATTAGGGAGGCCGTGGATTCAGAGGATAGAAAACTATGGGAAAAAGCCATGGGTGAAGAAATGGCAGCCTTGGATAAGAATGAGGCTTGGGATCTAGTGGAGTTATTGACTGGAAGAAATCCCATTGGAAACAAATGGGTGTTTAAGAAGAAGCTTAATGTAGAAGGCAAAGTGGAGAAATACAAAGCTCGGTTAGTTGCAAAAGGTTATTCCCAGGTTGAGGGAATTGACTTTGGTGAGATTTTTTCTCATGTTGTCAAGTTAAATTCAATTAGATTTCTTTTATTTGTTGTTGTTATGTTTGATTTTGAAGTAGAACAAATGAATGTGAAGAAAACATTCCTACATGGGGATTTAGAAGAAGAAATCTACGTGAAGAATCCACAAGGCTTTTCTGTGAAGGGAAAGAAGGAGCTAGTATGCAAGATGAAAAAAAATATGTATGGGTTAAAACAATCACCAAGGATGTGGTATAAAAAAATTGATACTTATATGTTGGGACTTGGATTCACAAGGAGCAAAGTGGATCACTGTGTGTATTTCAAATTAATCAATGATCATCTCATTTATTTGGTCTTGTATGTGGATGATATGTTGCTGATAGGAAACATAAAGGAGATTATCCAGGATGTGAAAACTCAGTTGTCCTCTAAATTTGACATGAAGGATATTGGCACTACAAATTTCATTTTGGGTATGAAAATTAAAAGAGATTGAGCAAACAAGAAATTCTGGTTAAATAAGAGGAAATATGTCAAGACAATATTGAATAGGTTTAATATGTAAGAATGTAAATTAGTCAAGGTTCTTATTCCTATAGGTGTAAAGTTATCTGCAGATCAATGTTCCACAAGAAGAGGGAGATGACATGTCCCGTGTTCCATATGTCAATGTGGTTGGTAGTTTGATGTATGTAATGGTATGAACTAGACCCGACATTTCAAATGCAGTGGGATTTTCAAGCATGTGTATGTCAAAACCAAGGAACGATAATTGGACACCAGTAAAGAGGGTTTTCAGGTATTTGTGTGGCACTATTAGTTATGGATTGTTCTACCGAGGAAGGCTGGGATTGGAAAGAGTGTTGGACATACATGGCTTTGTGGATGCAGATTGAGCTGAAGATCTGTATTGTAGAAGATCTACAAGAAGGTATGCGTTTAACTTGTTTGGAGGAGAAATCAGTTGGATGAGAAAAAGACAATCTATAGTGACATTGTCTACTATAAAAGTTGAACACATGACAACCACTCATGCAAGTAAGGAAACAATATGGTTACATATATTGTGTTTATGTATTAAGTTGGTACAACAACTTGTAAGAATAGATTGTGACAATCATAGTGCAATCTTCTTGGAAAAGAACTCAACTTATCATTCAAAGACAAAGCATATTGATGTTCAATATCACTTTGTGAGAGACATGGTTGAGGACAAGAAGGTGTTGCTGCTAAAGGTGGAAACTTTGGAGAATGTTACAGATTCATGAACAAAATATGTGAGCACTGAAAAGTTTTCTTGGTGCAGAGGATCTATGTGCATTGTTGCCCTAGATTGTTGACTATGTAACCCTGTGACCCCCTTTATGCAAAGAAAACAACAAGTGGGAGAATGTTGGGTATGTGTTATATTCTTTGCATGGTTAGATCTAACATTTGTGTTGTGTCGGGCATGTAAGGGGATTAGAGGGGGAGCCACAAAGCCCCTTGTTTGAGGGGTTTGGGGGAAGCTCTCCCAGAAAAAAAAATTGGCATTTTTTGCATCCGTTTTTGGGCGATTTTTCGGTACATAGTTTTTGCTGATGGTTTTCTAATTCTGGTTAAGGAATTTGGGTTGTTGACTAATCCTGGTTAATGGATTAGGGGTTTGGATGCTGCATGATCCTATATGTATATTGTATTGTAAACAATGAAGAGATGATGAACAAAATATTAGAGGTGCGACTCTAAATAGGTTCTTGGTTTTCCCGGTTTGAGTTTCCATGGTAAAAATCTTCGTGTAATGTATGTGTGTGCCATTGTATATATATATATATATATATATATATATATATAGTTATTAAGAATTTATTTCCAATAATTAATTGTAAAGATTAAAATCTACAATAAGAAAAAGCACTAGTTTGTAGTTAACAAAAATAGATTTTTTGCTCATCAACTAGATGATTATGCTAAAGTCTCTCACCATTATTAGAAATTGAGCTTGTGAATCCACAACTAATTGCAATCCCTTACCCTAATAAATTCGATATTGCTTGGTTATTGAATTATATCTCCCATCCCCAAACATCGATAAATTATGTTTTTCCTCCAATATAAATAAAAAAATTAAAAATTAATAAAAAATACCACAACAATCTATCTATATTTCGAAATTGACAAACACTATATATTTTTTTTAAATGAGAGAGAATCACATATTTCAACCGTCAGGTCTCACCAAAATGAAGTATTAGGTTTTTTCTAATGGTTTTCATATCAACCCTCAGCCGCCTCCCCATTCCTTTTATAAGGGTTGGATGATTTTGGTGGTCATCCTAATTATGTCCCTCTTTCCTCTCTCCACACCTTTGTGGGAGGAGGAGGAAAGGTTGATCCCTATGCAACTTGGTGCATGTCCGGGTCCGACTATTATCACGAGCTATTCTACAGGGCCATTTAGAACATTGGAACCCTTCTCCATTCATCGACAAAGTTCACTGATTCTACACTACCTTTCGCAATACTGGTTTTGATTGTATACAAGATTATATTGCATTTCATGGAAAACTAAGAGTCAACAAATGAGAAATTGGCAATCTGCTATTGTCTTTAAGCTATTCTCCGATCCGCAGGTCTTTTTCTCTTGCAGAAATGTTGAAATTTGGAGGGGGATTAGAGAGTGTGTGTATTTCACTAGAGTATGCGAGCCACTCAAATTGGGTTGTTGTTCCTTAACATTGGTCTGTAGATTTTTCAATGAATAGGCTTGTTTCTTGCTTGCAAGAACCATTGATAGTTTCATTTTGGTAACTTTTGGCTGCAAACCTCAATGGATTCTCATTGAACCATGCATAGTAATTGATTTTGTGGCACGACTTACTCATCAACGATACCTTTTCAAGTGTTAGAGATAATGATTCATTAATGTTGTATACTACAGTTTGAAGATTTGTTGAAGTATGTTGAGATATTCTCTCAACTCCTCCACCCATGTCTTCATATTGTCAATTTCAAAGCTTTCGAGTGATCCTGGTTGTATCCAGGTATGATGTTCTTATAAAGACATGTTCTGAGCCTCTTGGTAGAATTTATGTATGCAATTCAAACTATTCAACTGCTTAGTTTTTATTGAAATTGTTTTTCTTAAATTTTGTGGGTTTTGTTTAAAATTGGATCACAAAACACTCAGCTATATTAAGGCTGAATTGACACACCTGGAAAACTTGGTTAGGAGATGCCATGTTTTCCTATTAATATCACAACTAACTTTAGATTTATTTTAAGATTTTGGGTGTTTGTTATATGGTTATATCTTGCTATAAATTTTGCTAAATTGGTTATACATAGGAGCTGGTATTCTGCATTGAGTTCATGCTAATTTTGTCTTTTCTGTTTGAACTGGTTAGTATTTTCCCTAGTTACAATGTTTTTATTTTTATTTTTAAGAGATTTGTAGTTTTGACAAAGGAACAATGGAATCTGTAGTATAGTACCTCCAAGAGATCTTTGAGATTAAAATAATCCATACTAGTTTACATTGCTTTAAAGTAATGAGTGGATGTCAAACTATTTGCACTTGCAACTTGGCAGATAGCTTGTATCATTTTTCATGCGTGTGTATAAACCACTATGCATGTATTGTTTTGAAATGGGATATGGGATAGCCACTCTCCTTCCCGTCCAGATCCACAATGTTGTGAACTTATGGAATTACATTAGAAATATTGTTGTAAGTCTCCTCAAGTTTGATAGCCTCCCTTAGCTCCGCAACTACTTCACTGGCACCCGGTCTGCAAAGGGATTCAACCTCAACACACCTGATGGCCACTTTGGCAACGCGAGTGAGGGATTTTATGTTGTAATTTCCACCCAACCTTTTGTCAATTATTTCTTCTATTTTGCAGGGAATTGCATCCATCTCCACGAAAGGTGTAGCCTGTAAATAGGCACATCAATATTATTGTTAGTTTGGATTCACTGCAAAGCGTTGTTAATATTATTAAAGATTAATGATAACATTCCTCACCCATTGAATGATGTCTAGTTTGTCTACAGATAGATTTGTATCTATAGGTTGTCTACCGCATATGAGCTCTAGCAAAACCACTCCAAAACTATACACATCACTTTTGTCAGTCAACCTTTGAGTCTTTAAATACCTGTTAAACACAACCGAAAAAAAATCTGAACTAAGAATGCCAAAAAAAAATGAAAGTGTGATTCTAAAACAAATACAATTCCTTCACCATCAATAATATTGTAAAGAGAGTGCAGGTTATGTGTGTGATATACTCTGGATCAAGGTATCCTGCAGTTCCTTTCACCACAGTAGTAACATGAGAAGCCTCCCCATCAACCCATATCCTTGAAAAACCAAAGTCACCAAGTTTTCCTTTTAAATTGTTGTCCAGAAGAATGTTCGCTGTTTTCACATCCCTGTGAATAATCTTCGGGGTGCAAACTACGTGCATGTATTCCAATCCTTCGAATAGAAATGGTAGAGATATGGTTATGCATTAATTTCCTTTAAAAAAGATAGAGTAGAAATCTACATAAGGAAATTGCATAAAAAATTATGTTTAAGTATTGTTTTCCTTTTGAATTTTAAAGTAGGCATCCACTAGCGTTTAAATTTTAAGAATGTACACCGAAGCAAAGGAAAAATGAAAAAACTACCTTGTGCTGCATCTAAAGCTATTTTGACCCTTGTTTTCCAATTTAGTTCCGAACCTGCATTAGGACCTGGAAAAAGAATAAATGAGAATTGGTTATCTTCAGTATTCTATCACCTACTCAAGCAAACATATCTATGACAAAGATATATCTATTTACCATAAAGGCGGTCCCTTAAGGACCCTCCGGACATGTGCTCGTAAATGATCATAAGTGTTTTGCATTCATTGCAATATCCCAGTAAAGTCACCAAGTTCTCGTGATGGACTGTCGAAAGAACATCAATCTGTCCATCAAATGAACTGAGAGTCATGGTTTTTACTATACATGGTTATCTGTGAATACGGTTAAAGACATTACGAGATTGCAGCTATAAACTGAATTGTAATACTATATCAAAATGGAAGAATATTACATGGTTTAAGAATCTCAGAAATACCTCATTCAAGAACTCGTGAACTCCTTGTGTAGAGAACAAGGAGAGAACTTTTACGGCTATTTCCTTTCCTTCGGGCAATTTACCAAAGAACACAGATCCAAAGCTCCCTTTTCCGATTTTTCCACTAAAGTTTTGTGTGGCAGTCTTCATCTGTTCTAGAGTAAACGCACAGGCCTTTGCTGAATTTGGTGCCATAATCGTTACGTCAGTCCCTTCGTTGGAGGTAAACGGCACAACATTTTCCACCAGATTGCTTTCTGTTGTGACGCACTCTTTCTTCTTGCGATACAGAAAAATACCCGCGATCAACGATATACCGATGACTAGAACTCCACTGAGTGTTATTCCGAGGACAAGGTGTTCCCTCAATTTCTTCGTCTTTGGATTCGGTGGCATAGACAGGTAGGGGTTTCCTGTAATTTAAGAATTAGGTATTCAATTATCATACTTAACCATAACCATTAATTTTGGATATTAGAAGTTTAGTGAGGGCACTTACTATCTTGGAGATATGTCGCCGGTTGAGTATCAAAGACGGTGTAGTACTCAAAAGCGTTGATTATAGGAGGTAGGCTGGAGGTAGAATTGGAAGCCATCTGTTTGATTGGATGGGAATGTGAACTCCAGAGGAGAGTGATTGCGCGGCAGAGTAATGGTTTGAGACCTTTTTTCACCATTTATCGTGACGTAAAAGGATCTGGATTCAGACATATCTAGAATCTGGGTCTCTGCAAAATACAAAAGCAGTAATGATTTTCTCCCTCCTTCTGGGAACGGTCCTAGAGAGAATTGAGCCGGTTCCGAGCTGTTTAAAAGCCACGCCGTTTGCATGACAAGAGGTGGAGGAAAGTCTTCAGTGTCGTTTATTAATGTGGACGAACTTACAAGCTCTCCAATGCCTAAGCTTGAGACATTTAAAGGTACAGATGGTGTCCAGATGCGGTCGAATTTGTCTTGAGGATACCTGCATAATTAACCATACAAAGCCATTAAGTTCAATCATTACAAAAAAATATTACAACTAGCGGTACTGCATCAAAACCATATAAACGTTCTTTTCAGCAGATGGTATCGATGGTCTAAAGATATATTTTCTGCTATAAACTAATTACAATGAGTATCAACACCATTAGCTAGACAGTTATGAGGAGTAAACATATACGGTTCAAAATGTTCACCTAATCATATTTTCACCACCAACATCAGTTCTCCATATGTTTTCCAATATTGTTCCTGGCTTAACCTGTCCATACATGCCATCTTGGAGCTTCCTCGATTCGATAGCAGTGATAAAAGGATCAACAGACTCCAATGTTCTGATCAAGCAAATGTATAGCACTGTGCCAGAACTAGCCAATATTCTTTCAACAAAAAATGGATCTCTATCTGCGATTGTTATGTTTCTCATATGCAACGTACCATTTGTCTCAAAAGAGACAGCGAAACCTGGCATTTGTTGGAATCCACTGTAACTGTAATTTCCAAAAGGAAACCATACTCTTAAGAGATAAGGCACATGAGGATCCACAGGCAAGTGATAGCAAGACTTATTGAGAGGCTTTGGAAAGAAACGTAGACTAGTCAAATGAGCACCATACTCATTCCCTATGGTGACATTCCCTATGTCTGCTGTCTCACCCAGGTGGTCTATGTAATTAGCATCACTGACCCATCTTATATTGTTTTCGTCAGTGTAATCTGTTTTACCTCCGCAATCAATACTCAGAAACCCTGATATAAGTCCAGACATTAATTAGTAAAACAATATCTTGTGAACCAAATAGAAAAACAAATAAACAATGAGCCCCGTAATACAGTGTATTCAAATGAGGATTCAAAAATTACTCCGTTTCTTCAATATAGAATGTTGAATAACCTGGTTGAGCATTAATTGCAGTCACGAAACACAGAAGCACCCCTAGTAGTGCTCTCCAACCGCCCGATTTGCTATAGCCAAATTTGTTCATCGTTCCACCGATTTTCAAGAAAAGGTAGCTTGCAGTTGTAACAGCAGATTGGAAGCGAAGGATTCACACAAGACGCATCTTATCTGCAGGAGCATCTCCTCGAGTCTGCTAAATCCTGCACCCTTTCTTATTTAAGATATTTTTGAATGGGGGAAGTTTCTTGGCAGGTGCTCCCATGGACCTGGTCCCAGGAGTGACCGCAGTAAGGTTTGAACCGTCCGTTCCCCCGATGTTTCCGTACAAAACCCCACCATGATTCGGAAGCTAACGATTCTTCCTATAAATCTATAGTGTGAACCGGATCCTGGAACAGTATTCTAATGTTTTTAATTATTTAGAATATTTTTTTCTTATTTTGTTTTTTTAATATTGTTATGGGGAGAAATTTTCGATCATTGACGTGGATTAAAGTCAATATTGATGTAAAGTCCGCATATTTCCCAATCAAAAATATATTTTATATTTTGATAATTCCATTCCATTAAATCCATTTCAGATAATATTTTTCATAAAGATTTATACATCGATTATGCAGTATTATTCTTGATTTTGAGAAGATTAATTAGAATTTTTGCACGTGGTTATCTTCTTCGATGCATTTATATGTAAGATAGATATATAATGAAGTGTTATTATTGTTTTATTTTTTATAAAAAATGTATATTCTGAAAGCTAATTAGATGGATCATTATATATCAGTTGATATTAATATAATTATTGGGTGGGTGCAAGTTAATGATGGTTTTTCATGATGAAAATGAAAACATAAAAAACAACAATCTTGTAATTTGGAGGGATTATTCAAGGTACTTTTACAATGAATTGGATTATGGTATAAGAAGATGAAACATAGGAAATTGAATTAGCTGTCAAAATATACATTTTTTATTCATAGAAATTGTGAATAACTAAGTGAAATTTGATTTTTTCTAACAGTGGAATGCAAAATATAAGGTATATGTTTTT
>ML841143.1:11083-40590 GCA_009831015.1 Picea engelmannii
GCCAGATACACTTCGATCAGGACCATCATAGCTCTTGCAGCTAAGATGAAGTGGAAGTTGCACCAGATGGACATGAAGACAACTTTCCTAAACGGTGTCATCGAAGAGGAAGTGTATATAGAGCAACCTCAAGGATTTGAGGTTGAAGATGGGAAGTCTCATGTATGCAGATTGAAGAAAGCCTTATATGGATTGAAGCAAGCTCCTAGAGATTAGTATGGTCATATATACATTTTCTTGACAAGCTTAGGCTTTGCCAAGAGTAAAGTAGACCCTAATCTCTACTTCAAAATTATGAATAATGAGCCAATAATCTTACTGCTATATGTGGATGACTTATTCTTAATTGGAAAAGAAATGTTCATAGCTGAATGTAAAAAGAGACTTGCCTTGGAATTTGAAATGAAAGACCTTGGCCTATTAGGTATGATAGAGTCCTGAAAAGATCTTCCTTAACCAAGGGAAGTATATAGTCAAAATCTTGAAGAGATTCGACATGTTGGAATGCAAGCCCATGAATACACCCATGGAAGCGAAGTTGAAGATGTTGGTCGATACGTCATCAGAATTGATTGATGCCACACTGTATAGATAGATTATTGGATCACTAATGTACCTGACGAACACCAGACCAGACATTTGTTTTGCCGTGAACACCTTGAGTCAGTTTCTGGTAGAACCTAGACATGTTCACCTATTGGCTACAAAACATGTGATGAGGTACCTTAAAGGTACAATAGATTATGGTCTCAACTATGATGGAGATCATAATTTCACATTGAGTGGATATACTGATGCAGATTGGGCAGGAAGTGTTTCTGATAGGAAAAACACTTCAGGATGTTGTTTCAGTTTGGGATCAGCTATGATCTCGTGGCAGAGTAGGAAGCAATCTATCATTTCTCTCAACATAGTGGAAGCAGAATACATTGCCACATGTTCTGCTAGCTGCGAAGTTATATGTCTTTGAAAGTTGTTGATCGACCTATTTGACTTAGAGATGAGAGCAACCGTGATTCTATATGACAACCAGAGTTGCATAAAGATGACAGAGAATCCTGTATTCCACGACAGGTCGAAGCATATAAAGATTCGTTATCATTACATCCACAACATGGTACAGAGAGGAGCCTTAAAGCTCTAATACATTAGCACGGATGAACAGGTTGCTGACGTGTTGACCAAGCCTCTATCTCGTGTAAAGTTTGAGTACATTCGAGATAAGCTTGGCATAGTCCGAAAGGACCTTCCTCGAAAGGGGGAGTAGATGTGATGTTCCTTGCTTCTGACCTAGCTGCTAGACGTAAAGCAAGATGTGATGTTCCTTGCTTCTGACCTAGCTGTCAGACGTAAAGCAAGATGTGTTGTGTTCCTTACTTCTGACCTAGCTGTCAGATGTAAAGCAAGATGTGATGTTCCTTTCTTCTGACTTAGCTGTCAGATGTAAAGAAAGATGTGATGTGTTCCTTGCTTCTGACCTAGCTGTTAGACGTAAAGAAAGATGTGATGTTCCTTGCTTTTGACCTAGCTATCAGACGTAAAGCAAGATGTGTTGTGTTCCTTGATTCTGACCTAGCTGTCAGATGTAAAGCAAGATGTGATGTTCCTTTCTTCTGACTTAGCTGTCAGACGTAAAGAAAGATGTGATGTGTTCCTTGCTTCTGACCTAGCTGTTAGACGTAAAGCAAGATGTGATGTTCCTTGCTTCCGACCTAGATGTTAGACGTAAAGCAAGATGTGTTGTGTTCCTTGCTTCTGACCCAGTTGTTAGACGTAAAGCAAGATGAGATGTGTTCCTTGCTTCTGACCGAGTTGTCAGATGTAAAGCAAGATGAGATGTTCCTTGCTTCTGACCTAGTTGTCAGACGTAAAGAAAGATGAGATGTTCCTTACTTCTGACCTAGTTGTCAGACGTAAAGAAAGATGAGATGTTCCTTTCTTTTGACCTAGTTGTCAGACATAAAGCAAGATGATATGTTCCTTGCTTCTGACCTAGTTGTCAGAGGTAAATAAAGATGAGATGTGTTCCTTGCTTCTGACCTAGTTGTCAGATGCAAAGCAAGATGATATGATGAGACTAGCACTGAGCTTCCGGCTAGATAGACGTGACGTACAACCAGTCTAGTATCCTGCTTCCAACCTGATGGTTGTGACATAAAGCAAGACGAGTATCTTGCTTCTAGCTTGAGTGTTGTGACGTAAAGCAAGACGATGGGATGAGACAAGTTCTGAGCTTCCAGCTTGACAGTTGTGATGTAAAGCCAGTCTTGTATTATGATGAGCCAACCTTGTGCTGTGATGATGATGATGTATTAGTTTTTATACTAATACATATTGATGCAGATGATGATGGCATTCCTTTGAGAATGATGATGTTGTCAATGAAGAAAACTTCCGATGATTTATAGATACGCCAGCCAAGATGATATTGATGTTGTTGTCCTCCCACTTGATGTTGTTGATGATGTTGTCCTCTCTCTCTCGCATGATGCTGCTGAAGAATACCCTTCTTGTTAAGGGGGAGTGTTGAAATAATGTAATTGCAAAGAGTATTCTTATTATTATTGATATATTATTCATAGGATCAATCCCCATTGTGGATTGATCATGTTGGTTATTGTAATAGGACCAAACCCCTTTTGTGGATTGGTCAAAAGACAATTGTAATAGGCAGAATAAGAAGTCGGCCCCAACAGTTATTAAAGAGACCCAGAAATATAATAAAGGTGGGTTTACCCACCCAGTTTGAGAAGTTGGCCCTACCAGTGAAGAGACACTTCACACGTGCCAGACTTGTATAAATAAAGGAGGCTTGCGCCTCACTTAGATATAACTCACTTGATCAGTTTGAGAGACAAGTTCTGATCTGTTACCGACAAAGGAGAGAGAGAGAGTGATGCATATCTAGGAGAGGACTTTCTGTATTAGCATAATAGATCTCTTGGCATTGTATTGGTTATCTATATTAAGGAAGTTTTGTTGGGTTTTCTTCCCTAGAGGGTTTCCCAGGATAAATGATGTGTCTCTTATGATTGTGTATTTCTCAGTGATCTTGGATTATGCTATTGTTATCTAATGAAATGCAAACATTTATAATAATGGCTTAAACATTAACATGAATAACTAGGAGTTTGTCTTCGCAACAATGATTCTATTACTTTCATGGAAAATCCAAGCAAAATTGGCATTCAAGCTACCAACTAAGCTCTCAAGTTGAGTAACAGATTAACACTTGAAACATATATAGACATGCTTCAAATGTATGTCAAAATCAAGCCAATATTGCCTTAGAAAGTTTTACAATTGAAAGCAAGAGAAGCCCTTCAATTACATACTTGAATTTCCCCACCGAAAAAATGTATGCCAACAAATTCTTTACTATTTGGTTTTGCATCCTTTTCTTGTAGAAAGCATAACATATGCATACACAATTAAATATGTCGATCCCTAGTAGCACCGACCTTACTTTTATACTTTTGACAGGAGGAAAGAAGATGGTGAAAGTGAGTTGTTCATAGCTGAAGACACTTATGCTCCCTATGCACATTTTGAAGTACGAGAATGAGCAGGCATGGCTTAGTATTACATTTACAACTACTTACACATTTGGCAACATGCCACTTTAATGATGCAATTATGTTTGCGCAACTCCAAGTACTAGAATGTGCAGGGATGCCTGAGTCTGAGACCTACAACCACTTACACATTTAACAACACATATATCATGATCTCTTCCACTACTTCATCCCACCATACATCCATTGTCACTTAGCCTAATAAACAATCCTTTTAATAAGTTATTCATGGGCCCTGTTCAATGGATTCTCTATTCGTTATTCACGGAACACCCCCCAAAAAATCTCATATATTCAACCAACATAACCATCTTGATTCACTTTGGCATCCCATTTCCCCCACTTCGGGGGTATGCTAGTTCTAATAGATAAATATCACATAATTTTAATTGGATAAACAAAAGTAATATGATAAAAAATGCTCTTAATAACATAAGTGATATGATTAAAAAAAATTCATATATAAATTAGATTTGTAATAATTATTAAAATCATTGCATTATAATAGTGCAACATGTTGTATAATATTATAAAATCATTACAGAGTGGAACATGCGATTTAATGTAAAATAACATATAAATTTAAATATCCTCATGGCCTCTCTCGTACCCTGTATACCCTCCCATGTTATGTGTGATGCCAACAAAGTGGCGGATCTCCTTGTCAATGCCAGCTTTCATAACCCCTTGGTGTTTGTTGATTCTACTTGGGAAGATCTCCCACCCCTTCCTCTCAAGCAATCTTGCTTTTCTCTTGCACAAGTTGATCTCTCCTCCTTGGATGGGGTGTCATCTTGCTCACCTATCAACGTAGTTGGCGTGGAAGAGCTGACGCCCAACCCAAGATTCTTGATGGATGGGTTTTCTATGCATGTCGACCCACTTGTCCCTTCGTTTTCCATTCAACCCATTATGGCTCTATTGGGGGATGTACTTTCACAGGATCGAGAGGCCAGAAATATTGATGAAAGGGAGTGTTGGGAGGCTTGTCTTGATAGCCAGTTCAACCCTCATGAAGAGGATGATGCAAGGTCAGTACCCTTGCACCGATGCGACATTAGAATAGATAATGGTGAATTTAGATGGACCGTTGAGGGAGATATACTGCACAAAACTATGGATGCGCCCACGATCCAACATTATGCAAAAATTCATGGCCCAAATGAAGTATAAAAACTGGGTATGACTGATGGAGGACAACATTCCAGAACCTGGGGGGATAAATAGTCATCGTCTTGCTATGGATGTTCCTTAGCTCTTGTATGTTTAGCATTGATTTGGTTTCTCAGACAATCTTCTTGGTTCTTTAATTTCTTTGGTCTATCTCGTTATGGCGCCCCAAGGCTGTAATCCCAACTCCTCCTCTGTGGGGTTATTGTGTGCCACCAAGGTAGCGATGATAGTTGCATATTTTATGAGGAATTTGTGCTTGATGAGGATAAGGCCTCAACGCTAGATTTGGAAGCTAAGGTTTGTCTGGTGAGAGAATTTAAGGATGAGGAGGAGGTGGAGCATCAGGTAGGAGGATTGATTCCTGATCTTGGTTGCCCCAAGACTAGGAATTCAAAATTCTATCGCACTTTAGAATTGTATTGGCATACCAAAAGTATGGCAGCCTTGGGTATGCTTCCAAAGGATGAGGACTTCTGTCAACTCAAGAGTCGGATGGAATTACTGGAAGCTCAAAATGTCTATTTGCTAGAGGTGGTGACATGGATCTCTCATCGTCATGGAGGCGTCTTCCATCCTCCTGCTGGGGGTCAACCTACAATAGAATCTTCGATTGCAGTCGTGCACAGAGAGGGCTTAGGCCCATCTCCTTCCCAGGTTCCTCATGTCTGATGTTAGCAGGCTTTCCAGTCCTGGTTCCTCTTTTTTATATCTAGTTTCCTATGTTTTAAGGAGTGGTAGTAGTAATTCTAGACTATGTGGGATTCATGAGTTTCATATTATAAGACTTATATTGCGATCTCTAGCTTGGTTTTCTGGTTGGGACATGTATATTTTTTGCATTTTTTTTATTTCAAGAGACTATCACAATCTTTTGAGCATTGGAACAATTCAGACTCTCTTATAAATTATATTCATATTAATATAAAAATACTTACATATAAAAATATATATATGCATAAAAATAATATTATAAAAGCTAAATTAAAATCATTATTAAAACTACAATTCTATGTAATTATTTGAATTATCATTTTCCACCTTTTTTTTTTATCAACGTAAATTTATTTTAATTCAATAATTTTTAAATAATATTAAAATAAGAATTTGATACTTCATTTTTATATCATCTCCACTTATCACAATAAATTCAAACTTAAATAAAAACCTAATAAATATTAGAATATATGCGGGTTAAAGTCATGTAGGACAAAGTTATACATTTTAAAAGCTATACATTCCAAAACCAAGCAATAAAACAATTTCCCAAAATAGCTATTTATTTATTTATTTATATAATAATTTAAATATGTAAGAATAAAGATGTTCATACAATTCATTTGAAAAAGACATTGGGAGAAATAAATTTAAAATGCTTTTCCGCATTTATAAATCATAACCTAGATCAAATATAAATCTACATAAGCATATAATTAACTAAATCTTCAATAACATTTTTTAATATTTTAAATTAAAAATATTTATAACAATTGGAACTAATTTCATACATATACTTAAGAACATGTGTTTCTTCTTAAGAGGTCACAAGTTTAAATTTAGAGGGAGTAGGGTATGTATATCTTTAGACTTTAGCAGTCAAATCGACAATCACTAGGCGGAGGGGTCCCTTATCCCACAAACAAGAAGGTCTCATACATCAATTTGGTGTCTGGCTTGATCGCGACCTTAAATTAAATTAAGATTATTATTATTATTACTTACTTACATTTTCCCTTATTATCACTCTATAATTTGAAGCTATATTCTTTACCATTCAAAGAAAACACTCTGTCTGCGAACTCCTTCAACGCATGCAAACTATTTCAATGCACTGTCATGCACTTGGAATAACATATTCTCCCATCAATGGGGCTTGATGGCCCTGTTGTAATTTTTTGATAACAACCTTTCAACCGTTTCTTCCAAATGGTGGTACTTTGTTAAAATAGATAATTTATAAATTGTTTTGATTTTTATTGTTTTTATTTAGTTCTTATTTGTTGAAAACGAGACTTACTGGTTGTATAGTCCTTGCTAATTGTCTATTTGTTTTAATCAAGTAAATTCTTTTCCTCAAGAATATTAAGAGTCACTTTCCATAACAAGTCCACAACATTCTTGTTGCTCAAGCTATCATGTGGTGGTACTTTGTTATTCAACCAATGAATGCAAGTTAGCATTGGAGAGGATATCATTGTAGATGTACATAAAGAACAATCACTATATGTCCCATTGTTGGAAAATAAAGGTGCACCAAGGACTCTTGTATTCCAAGGGGGATGGGAATGTAATAACATGGTTCTAGCACATGGAATAGGTTGAATTGAATCCTACACATGCTACACAGTTGCAATTTATAAATAGTTGCCAAACCTGGTGAACTGAATGCTATTGACCTTGTGATGTAAATATGTAAAATGCATTGTAAGTATTTATAATACAGAGCCCAACATAAAGGACCCAGTAGTGAATGGATATGACTCCAAGTCGCGTCCTAGAATTATGGTGGAAATGTTATGATTAGGTATCACCATATGAATATTACCATGTTGTGCCTTAGTTTTGTAAGGAATGTGCAAAAAAAAATCCATTAATATAAAAATCCACCAAAAATTTGCTAAGGAACAAAAAAAAATATGATACCACAAGAGGGGAAGAAAGAGGATGTAATACCTTGTCTCTATTATCGTCAACCAAGGACTTGGGAACCTAGTACCAACTAATCTAGATACGAGACTAACATTTGGGATGGTCCTTCACTATGGTTTCAAATAGGATTTTTATATTCCCCATTTTCTTATGTATTTTATTAGTTGTAATGTTTTCACTTATGTTATGTTCAATGTTGATTATCATGACGAGAGTATATCGTGACGTTTTGAAAGTTGCTAATATGACATGTTGAAAAGAGGTTTTTGACATTATTTAATGCATATATAATGATGAATAGTGCATGTAGGATCCATCATTGCATTTAGTTGGTTTATGATTGTGTGAGCACATAATGACCTAAGAATGAACATGTGATTAAGAATGATGATGAAATGTTACGTGTAATGACATGCCATTGATAGCATGTGTATTTATTATACTCATGTTGATGTTGTATTACTTACAATGATATTTGGTTGATATAATGTAGTTTATTCTACTCATATTGATGGTATGTTACTTATGATGACATGCAATTGATAATATGTAGTTTATGCTACTCATTTTGATGATATGTTATTGGCGATGACATATGGTTAATAACATATGGTTTTATTATACTCATGTTGATGATGGCTTGTGGTTCTTAGCAAGTGGTTCATTCTATTCAATGTTGTGTTATTGATGATGAAATATGGTTGTTAGTATATGATTTTATTCTAGTTACATTTTGGTTACAAAGTGGCAAGGGATCTGATAAATTTTATAACTAATTCTTTGTTTTTGTGATGTCAAATGGATTTGGACAAGAGAGCCACTCTATGAGTCTTAGGGGCTAGTTCATTAAAGATATTATGATAGTTCATACCCATGAAGGAAAGATCTCTACATAAGGAGAATCTTATGGTCAGAGATAAACTCAATCACTAATGTTATACCAATGGTTCTTTTACCTTTCAAGATGTTGAAATTCTAGGAAGTGGTGGAGTTATATTCACTGGAGGAGTTATGATGACGGTCTTTCGAAGCCTGGGGTTGAGTTCCTGGTTGGAGTTATGGAGGGGGTTTTAGCCAACAATTGAAGATTCCTATGGGTCAGTGTACCTACCAAATGCCTACAGGGTAGAGTACCTTCCAAATGAGGCCTTGGGCAAAAGAACCCTAATTTCAAAAGTTGAGGAGATGGTTGGAGTTATACTTACACGACACTAGAGCTATGATGGATTTCAATGCCTATTATCATCATGCCATGATGGGTGCCACATATACTAGTTGCAGAAGAGGGACCCGTGCCATGGCAAGTGGGATCATTTTACGATCTAAGGCATGATATCTTAGAGGATGGGAATGGTATGAATCAAGAAAAGTGTGGAAGATGAATGAGGAAGTGAACCCCAATGAGTGACTTGATACGATGTATGATTGCTTGTGAATGTTGCATACTATACATTTTTACTATTCATAGCTAAATTTATTTTTATTTCATGGTCTTTTGGTCTCTGGGTGGCTTTGCCCCTTTTGTTTCAACTCTATAATTTAATAAAAAAAACTGGAAATAAAAACTTTTGTTTTTGTTTTTGTTTGGCTCCCACGGGGTTGAGGTTCCCTCTTCATTTGAGTTGGGGGGGGGTGGCGGCGGCATGGGAGATGGTTACAAGGATCATTCTAAAGGGGGATGTGGCCACCCTTATAGGTTTCCCTGAGGCCTTAGACTTATGGCCGCCCTTTAGGGCAAGCCTCAGTCCAAGGCTTAGTCAACGTAGGAGTTTCTTCACCATGGTGGTATCATATCCTAGCTTTGAGGAGGAATCCATAATTGATTCCTAATGTTGGGTGGTGAATCACTTCTCAATCACCAATTTGGTGGACAAATACAAATAAGTGATTTGATTATTTTTGTGTCGAATGCTTCTATTTGTATTATGTTATGTGAAACCATACATTCAATTAACAATGTATGAATTTTGTATTGGATTGGTTAATTGGATGAGAATCTTGTGTTAATCATGCTAATGGAGAAATCATTATTGAACAAATCTTGAGTTTATTCATAATGATATATTGGTTGTTATATGTTGTAGTCTACAATCATAGGCATGCTTAAAATCTAGTCCTAATTTTCCTAGAATTTTTGGTAGTTGCAACACTAATTTTAATTTTTTTTAATATGAAATATAGTATATGGTTTTTAAGATCAAATTCATGCACATCTAGAGAATTTGAGTTGGATTGAAAGAAAGAAAAAAATTGGGGTGCCCCACTAACAGTGGAGGCATTCAAGTATGCTACACGTGCAATGGTAAAAAATTACTCAACCTCATAAAATGATGTTCTATTATCAAATAAACACTCGTGAAGAATGCCAAGACTGACACCCCTACTAAGGACCTTGCTAAGAATGAGATGGGATTAAGACTTCAACATATGTCCATTGAAATCAAGGGGAGAGCCACTAATCCACTTTCTATTTGTTATAGCTTTGTTGTAAATCCACTTTCTAGATGCTCTAACTTTGTTATGAATCCACTTTCTAAATGCTCTAGCTGATATAGCTTTGCTTGAGTTTGATTTTTTTTATGTTCTATCCTACTAAAGATATTTAAAAGAACTTCTTTTTCCAATAGAAAATTCGCTCATTTATATTAGTGAAAATATAATTTTTTACATCTTCTTCACCATATAGATGTTCATAGCAGAACTAGTCCAAAGTCCAGGATCATAAACATAAACTACTACATCCCCAAAGTAACTAGAAAGTCACCAGAGAAGATAACCAACACACATGATGCAAAAAGAGAAACGAAACAGGGATAAACCCCAACAAAACCCAGAAAAGAAACTAAACTAGAAGTCGCACGCCCCCAAAGGACCTCAAAGTGTTTACCCAACACTGCATGCCCCCAAAGGACCTCAAGGTGTTAACCAAAACACCGCACACCCATAGTGTGGACCTCGAAGCTCTGGTCCAAGTCCTCTTCTTGCCAAGGAGGAAGAGGTCAAGAGGGACCAGAAAAACTGAAGAGAAAACAAAACACCCGCTGCAACAAACTCCAGAGCCTCCACCATCGCAAAAAACTCAAACGATAACAACTTGAGCTGAAACTCGGCCCTGAACAAGGTGACGCATGTTTTTGTTTCCACAGCCACGCAGAGCCCTTGTGCACCCATACTCGTCGCATTGACACCGCATCGCTAAGCCCACAGGGTTCTGTTCCGTGGACCCCATTTGCCCTTCTCCCGCCACGCAACAGAGCTCGCTCACCCTGGTAGTGGCCCCCCGTTCGCCCTTCTCTTACCACGCCACTGGACCTTGCGCTCGACTTCATGGAGTTCAGGGATGCGACCAATGATAACCTAACTACAAAGCCCCCTTGGCGACTCGACTCTCAAACCCTATTCTAGGCTGTGGAAAAGCTCGCTCTTGTAGCCTTCTCCTGTAGCCACAGAAACACTCACTCTTGTAGCTGTGAAAACCTGCTAAAAATATTGGACCCACATGCCCGATCTCCAATTATCCCACAATTCTTCTCCAATTTAGAAGAACTTGTTGCTTCCTACATACGTTTCTTTCTCATTGTTGTAAATATTTATGTGATTTGTTTTATCCTATTTAAATTTGAATGAAAAACCTTCTTATGTGAATATAACTTCACAAAGGTTGGGCTTGCCTTACTCCGCGTGGCTTAAGTCACATCGAAATTCCAGGAATTATTATAAAGTAGGTTCCCTCATTATGAAAAGTTCCGAGAATTATTATAAAGTAGGTTCCCTCATTATGAAAAGTTCCGAGAATTATTATAAAGTAGGTTCCCTCATTATGAAAAGTTCCGAGAATTATTATAAAAAGTCAAAATTTCTAAGGTGCGGCATCACCATGTTGATCCTCTACAGAAGTGACTTTAGTTGAAAGTCTTAAGTTACTTTAGAAATCTAAAAAGGATAGACACTCATAAATGGGGCTTTATTAAAGTCAATATTATAAAGACAAATAAAGCTACCAAAGGAATATGTTAGGCATTTTCAACGCAAAGGTAGAAAAAGGGTGAATTAAATATTAATATAAGATATTGTTGTAGTTTTAAAATTGATTTTCTGAAAATTTATGTATGGTTTGTTCTTATTTAGATATTAACTTTAAAACCAAGTTAATAATTAATAAATGATTTACAAATAAAAACAATGTCATAAAGTAAGATTTGAATTTAGATAAAAATTAATAATTAATAAATGATTTATAAATAGAGAAACAATGTCATAAAATAAGATTTGAATTTAGATAAAAAGAATGATAACTTTTTTCTCAACTACTCAAATGACGTTTAATTCTTAATATATTTTATATAAAACTCTTTTCTTTTTTTTCAAAATTTGTCTTCTCTTTTTCTAGATTATATTTTATTTATCATATAGATTCTAAACCCAAGGTATGTATTTAATTGACAATAAATATTTTATATATAACTTTTTTTTCTTTGAATTCAGATGGAGAAGATAACAATTATCCTCTCATCCACTCAATAATCCAATTGCAAATAAATATTTTATATACAATTCTTTTCTTAAAAAATCTATTTTTTCTTTATTCGATTTTTATTTTGTTAATTAAGTAGATTCCAAACTCAAGGTACTTTCCTGATGTCAAAAGCTTCAGATCTCTTCAACCACTTCCGCAATGACACATAGATGATCATAATCGCTTTCAAATTACCTATTGAGTTTGTTTTTCCCTCCAAAAGATTTTCAAGCACCTATAAGTCAGGAATTGCATGTATAACATCACTTACTAAGGAGGACTTAATGTAGTTTTCTCTCATGTTTGTTCAAAGACTCATAAATAAAACAATGCAACAAGATTGGTACAACATGGAACATAGTTTTAAATGTAATGTCAAGAAAAATCACATAGGCTCGATTTAGATCTTATTCTAACGAGCATGAGGGATACTTCATTCCTTCACTGATTTCACTATTACTCCTCGACTTTGTATTTCCTTCATAGTACATTAGATGAATATGTTCTTTCATGTGGTTTGTGAGGGGATGGTAGACTTGGTATGTTTCATAGCTTTCTTGGGTAGTGTACTAGAGGTCAATTATGGATGAAACAAAAACTATGGAAAGAAACATAGGGATCCATCATATAAAAGGTGCTTTGGTTAGTCAAGTCAAGGTCTCCAAGAATGTCAATGATGGCTCAATGGTTCATCAGAGGTGGAAGACTCAAGATGTAAAGAGTATGCTAAGAGGGGTGGGATACAAGAGAAAGTCATTGAGAAGAACAATAAAGATGCATAGGTTATCTTAGATAAGGGCGATGTTAACCCAAATCCTACTTCTAGAATGGAGGGGTTGGTCAAGAGGAAGTTGAAGAAGCCTAGGTGTGTTAAGCTCCGATAGGTAGAGATGAAGTCGATAATGGGTTAGGATGTAGCGTTGAAACAAGTGTAGTTGTACTAGGGCATAGCTCTGGATGGAAAATTTTATGGTAGAGTAACATTGAAGAAACCTATGAGCATTTGAATTAAAAAAGTTTAAAGGCAACAATTGGGGTATGCACCTATCTTCCATTTTTTAACAAGAGGATGGATTACTTTTGTGTTTCAATTGACAATGAGTAAGAAGAACATTTTGAGAGATGAATGGCATTGGGATAGCTCAGTGTTATCTCTTAAGGATTGGATGCATATATTTGATCCTATGAGAGAGCATCCAGATATCCAACCTCTATGGGTGGAGCTCCATTCACTTCTATCGGAACTTTGGTGACACAGGGCCCTAGTTAAATTGGTAATAAGTTAGGAAGAATGTTGAATATTGATGAGAAAACAAGAACATTGGATAGAGCATCCATGATAAAAAATTGTCTGGAGATGAATATTGGTGTTGATCTATTAAATGATATAAATATTCAAGTTGGAGATAGGTTTCGTAGATAGGACAATGATTATGTGAAGATTCCATTTAAGTGTTCCATATGCCACCTATAAGGACATTTAAGGTGTACTTTCCCAAAGAAAGAGTTCCAAATAAGGATGAGATAGGTGATGTGGGGTTGGAGGCAGAGGTTAGAGAAGAACTTCCTACCAAAGGAGTTCGTGAGCAACCAATTTGGCTTGCAAGTTCCAAAAGTAAGTCAATCATGGAAAAATATAAAAATATTTTACAGACATCTATATTAATTAAGATTAAAAAAAAAATATGATGTACATACATGAAGAATTTATGCCCACAAAATGGAACTCTTGAAACAACCTTGTTAAAAAATTAGGGTAATAAGCTATTTCTTGCTATCCACATAAACTTGTACAGATTAACAAAGCCACCGAAATTCTGATGCCTCTAATAATTTGTACTGTGTAAAATCATTCTTTATTAATGTCTCCTTACTACTTGGGCGTTTCCTGGACATTATTTCTGAATCTTTAACAGCAACAAGGTTTCAGAGTTCTTCTCCTCCTACACTGCATACTACATAATAATAATGTGCGATCAGAAATAATGCAACAATAAAATAATAAAAAACGCAGGCACACATAAAACCTGAGAAATCTGAGTGCGAGTTGGGTGAGAAGGATAATTAACTGGCGCAGGCACATATAAAATCTGAGTGTGAGTTTGCTATGAAGTATAATTAAATGGATTAAAATAACAAGTGGCCATTTTTATTGTGCAATGCTGGTTTTGTTTTTTGAAAGTAAGTGTTGATTGATATTTGGTTTGTAATTATTTTGGGTTTTCTAATTGTTTTAAGTTTTAGTTTTTTTTTTAGAATTTGGTGATATAAATCTGTATTAATCATTATTTTTTGTTTTATTTTGGGTTGTCTAATTGTTTTAAGTTTTGGTGCTCGATACTGGTGATATAAATCAGCACAATATTACTATTTTCTGTTGTTTAAAATTCATTTTTGAATACAGAAATGGATTCAGCATGCTGAAAAACCTCTGAAGTACTAGGATTACACAAAAATAATCACCCAAATATATGGATCTAACAATTTATGTCGAATTTAGGGCAAATATTCCCAAAAAATATTGCTGGAGAAAAGCCAAAACCTAGAACATTTTAGTCTACAATGGTAAAATCTGTTAACTTTACTGTGATTGATATTTGACCATTAATTAGTTTGGTAAAATCTGTTAACTTTAACTGTACTTTAGAGAGCATAACTTTAGTGTTGATTGATATTTGGCATGTAATTATTTTGGTAAAATCTGTTGACTGTAGCTGTACTTTAGAGAACATTTAATGTTCTGCATATTTGGGTGCGGGTCATCCAATCTAAAGTTATTTTAGGTATATTGACTCACATCTGAGCATGTAGAGTATTAAATGCTTTGCAGCAGGGTGTTTATTGTTAGTCTAAATTTATGGGAAGCAATAAGTACTCAGCTGCATTTTTAGGTGTGGGCCATTTGATGCAAAGTTACTTGAATCCAGTGGTCTACACTCAAGCATGCAGAGCATTAAATGCTATGAAGTAGGGTGTTTATTGTTCACTTACATTTATCATAAAAATATATTAATACAAATATTTAAAAATGAATGTTCCAAAAGGTAGTTCAATTGATTTAGAGCATGTGAGTTTATCACTGGTTATCCATGTTGATGGTGATTTGGATGGTTATACTTTGTGGTGACTTCCCATCATGTTTTAAGATTGTAATTGTCAATTAAATATATTGATTTAAAAATATTTTTAATTTTTAAAATATAATAATGATACCATCTTAATCTTTAAAAAGAATAGTAATATTTAGGAGAATACAAAATTTAAATTGAAATAATGCTAATGTTATTTTTTTTTTAAATTAATTTGATTTATAAAATTAAAAAAATAATTAAAAATTTGAAATTATTTATTTATAGAGTTATTTTAATATAAGTTTAAATTTACATTAAACTTTCTAAATGTACATAACTTGTTTTCATTTAAGATTTTATTAATTAAATTGTGATTGAAAATATTAATGTAAACATTTTTAATATTGTTGTAGAAAGAGTGTTTAAAAAGGAAATGAGTTTTTTTTTTCAATTTCTTTTGAGTTATATTGATTACAATTTTTTTTTCTCCCAAAAAGTGTTTTAGGAAGTTTATCTATGTAACTTATACTAGTTAAATTTTAGTTGAATTATTATCATTTTTTTAGGGGTGCAATTTTATTTTTTTTAGATCTAGAGGAATTGATAACTAGTCGAGATTACTTGGTCTAGGTTCAAAATTTACTCACTACCACTATAACTTCTAGGCTAGTGCCAACAACCAACAAACTAGTGCCAAACAAAAAACTTGTTACTTAGCAAGGGTCAAGACGTCCCGAGACACACCTGCGAGAGACAAAGTATCATCGTGAATTTGATTACCTGGTCTAGGTTCAAAATTTACTCACTACCACTATAACCCCTAGGCTAGTGCCAACAACCAACAAACTAGTGCCAAACATAAAACTTGTTACTTAGCAAGGGTCAAAACGTCCTGAAACACACCTGCGAAAGACAAAGTATCATCGTGAATTTGAACTAAGTGGGGAGAATGTGAGACTTACCTCCCACCCATTCAGGGAAACCACCTCAACTTAGGCTTGCAACTTTATTAAGATAAAAAGAATGATGAAGTTTGAAATTAATAATATTTTTATAATAACATAACTTTTTTTTGTCTTTGATATTCTTCTCACATTAAAGGAAATTAGACACTTTATTTTCTATTTTCAGTTTTGATATTCTTCTCACATTAAAGGAAATTAGACACTTTATTTTCTATTTTCAGTTTTAGGTAAAGGATTATATTGTGTTGAATGTCCAAAAGTTTTATTTATTTATCAAAATCATTTTTCCAACTTCTTTTTAATCAAATAGAGTATTGATGAAACCATATACCAACTTGTGTTTGTATAGAATATATAGTTTTAGGATAATCAACAACCATATACCTCACAACCATAAAGATCATTATTATGATAAATCAATTATAAATCAACAACTATTATTAATATTAATAGAGACTACATAGAAATGCACAGAAGGTTCAACTTCCCAGTGACCATGACAGTCTGTGGGCCTTGAGCACTCAAAAAACAAAAATGGTACCTACCCCTGTGGGGAAACCAAGCCTTAGGCAGTTTAAATAGAGGATGTCTGATAGGATTTAAGTGTTTGAACTAATAACTGAAAACTAAATCCCTAGATAACATAGCAACATGAAAGGAAAATAGAACCATAAGTCAATTAACATTTGGAACCTGAGAGCTAGTTAGGTCTATTATTGCACAATTTGTACTTTCCCCAAAAACCCAAGGCAAGTGGGTACATAATTGGTGTAACTGGGAATAACCTATCACTGTCAGCTTAATAGGAGATCCCTTTCTATTTAGGAGTATGTTTAAGCTACCCCATGGGAGACGTCCTTGGTGACCTGGGGGGGTTGAGAAGGCTAAGGAAAATAGTCACAAGGAAACCCTTCCCTTCTCACAGATCACTCTAATCAGAGGTTTCTTTTATGTCTTAAAGATGAAGCAAATAAATAGCATTGTGTACCTGCCCAGAACAAGACAAGGAGGCAAACAAGGCACTTTCCAAGTACCAGATGATTGTTAGTACTTCATAAGACAGTAAACCTTTGATAAAATTAGCTAGTTGATTATGAATTTGCCACAATGCATCAGTTTATAACAACAATTAATATCTTATAAGAGCCACAAGATTCAAGTCTTGAAATTGCTTGAAAAAGATAATAAAAAGTGACTTTAACTAGGAAAATTGATAGTAATTTGTCACAAGCAAAATTGGCAATAATAGACTAGCTTTTAATGTCCCTTTTGCAAAGATTTTGCTACAGTTAGATGGTTGTAGCTATATTTTGTAACAACAACAAGTTTAAATGGTCAAAAGTGCAAGAAAACCATACACAAACTAGCAATTACCTAGTAGATTCACTAGCAATTATCACAATTAAATTTTGATTGGTTCTAGTGTGAGTTATGTAGGTAAATGTGCCAATTTAATGTATGTTTAGATGTCTGTAGCAATGTTTTGCTACAACAACAAGTTATATTAGGAGTTAATCTAATTTAGGGTTATAAAAAGTTAGTAAAGATTTCAAGGAATAGAGTATAAGTGTTTGTTTGCGCAATCATCGCTTGTAAGAGGTAGTCTAGTGCCTTTCTAGGGTAAATGGAGTCACTAATGGCAACAATAAATTATTAAAGGAAAGATAACAAATGATAATAATATGTTAAGGGATGTAGAGGACAAGAGAGGTGTTGGTATCACAAGGCCTCAACAATCCTTTTCCAAGAAAAATTTCTAGAAAGTAACAAGGGTTAGGCCCTAGCGATTTTCTCTTTCCTTGAGCAAATGTAATAAATTATGCAATAGGGAAATGGAAATAGGGTTACTAGAGTGATACAATGGTAGGGATTTAGTATCCACTTCAAATTAGGTCCCTTTCAAGAGATTTTAACACATGGAAGATTATAGGGAAAAAAATATGATAACACGTGTCATTCCCCTAGGGTTTCAAGTTAGAAATTTCATAATCTTAGACATGAAACAAGTAAAAATAACCATATCATTCATTCACAATAAATAAATGCATAATTTCCACTTACTTCACCAAGAATAATCTAGCAAATCACCCTAGTTGAAGATCCTCCACAAGAAAATAACCAAAATGCACCAAAAATTGCCTCCTTCAAGAAGTGCACACCACTAGTTTCGACCAATAATACTTAAGGAAGGCCAAATTTCAGACCTTTACTTGAGTGATCCAAGAATGATGAAAAAAGATAAGATATTTATCTCTTATTTATACAACGACAATGACCTTAAATTGTTTTTTTTAGGTCACAAAAGGCCAACATGGCTAATTTACATTAAAAATCCAATTTTTACATAAAATCAACATTTAAAAACCTAATTTATCTTTAGGGATGACGTCATACCCCTCTTAGGGTGACATTAGGCCCCATCATGGAACGCTAGGCCTCAAAAGTGAAATGTTATGCCTCAAGAGGCCTTAGAAGCTGCCACATGTGCCAACCAACCCGTCCTCATGCCAAAACCCTAAGTGGATGATGTCAAGGCACAATATGATGACGTCAAGGACCTTCAAGGGTCAACATCATGGTGGAAGAGAAAGACCCCCCCTGGGTCTAGGCCTGACAGAGTGTCTAAGGGGAAACATTCTTCTTCTTTCCTGGTGCCATCCTCTAGTGTCTCTCTGCCCCTAGCTGGGGTCACAACATCCATCTGGTGGGATTTTAGCTCCATGGAGGTTCGAGCTAATCATCTCCCCATATGTGCCTGTCCATTGGGAATGGTCCTGTAAAAGAAACAAGTATGCCCTCCATGGTCTCACAAGTCACATGGATCATAGTAATGTCAATCACATCCAATAATCAAGTTACCCAAACATGTGCATCAAACCCCCCTTTACCTCGACAAATGATCAAAGACGTTATGTAGTTTAACAAGCCAGGTTTGGAGAGGGTCTCAGGATGTCCTATTGGGATAATCCTCCTCAATTTTGGGGTGTTTCCCAGGTGAATACCAATCTAGGTCATGTAAGTGTATGAAATGGAACAGGGAATGTTTGGGCAAGGGGTGTATTGATAAAAGGGAAATGTAAGTCTTACCTGTGGGAGCTTCTGTAGAGGGCGAGCTGCACCTTGTCATAGATTCCCATTCAATTCCTTTTGTTGTTTGTCTTATTGCTTTTTATTTTCAAGAGAATAGCTGGGGGAAACTGTCCTGGCGTGGTGACCAGTGGTGACAGTGTTACCCACAAGCATTTCACGGAAATGAGAAGGTTGGCTCTTGATGAGACCCCCTTTCTCTTGGCTATGCCACCAACAGACACTACAATGGTTTGGTGACCAGATAGATGGTAGTGTCATATCGCTACATGCCCATGGACCTAATAGGCCAGCTCATGATGAGACCTCCTATCCACCAACTAGACCTTGAGTTTTATTTTATTTTACAGGTCCAATTTTCTTATTGAGAAGCCATTTATTTCTTTCTCGGGAATCCCTGGGCGAAGCATCTCAAGGTTTCATTTTGAATTTTAACTTTTTCCAGCTACTTTTACCCTCTGGGCCTTTAGCCCCTTCTTCCCAAAAGGTAAGGTACAACCCTTACTATCTTGGCAAACCCAATGCCTGAACCAAGGTAGGGGAAGATGAGAGGGACAATGGTGAAAATTGGTAAGTATGGAAGGAATGGAAGATGACCTTTCATAGACCCACCTAGTGGAAATTCATCCCTAAGGAAACTAACTTAATAGGGCACTCTGTCACCCCCCTAGGTATGGACAAATTAAAGAGCATAATTTCCAAGAAAACGTTATGAAACAAAAGAGAGTTCAGTGCACATATTCAAATGCTTAAAAAATCAGAGTGACACATACCATGATACCCGGACTCATTACCTCATGGAGCAAGACCCACTGCTACTTCAGGATCAGGCCAATGGGATGGATGTTGTTGTTGTTGATAGATAGGATGCATTGAAGAAAATATGGGCCCTCCGGGGCCAAGCTCAAATCATATGGCTCTCGTTACTCCATGTCTATGACCTGTGGGCCTCGAGACATAATCTCCTTAATTATCCCTAGGATAAGGGATAACATCTGGCTCCAAATCGGGGACATGTGCTCACCGTAGAGCGCATGAGAACCTCAACATATCTAGCATGACCTGTAATATACTAGATATCAACAAAAATAATTAGTGATCCTTTGGGGTGGTGATATCATCCCTGACTCAAATATGATACAAGAAAAATAAGAAAGCATATATATATATACAAATGACAGTGAAACTACAACTACACTACTCTAGCAGGATATGCAGATGGTATATACAATGAATGCAAATGCCTACCTACTTACCTCTACTTACATGTTGGTTGAATGCTAGGTGTAGTCAAATAGCCAGTGAAGCCATCCTAGCAATGTCCCATAATACCTACCTCTGTGCTTCATCATAAACCAAAACAATGATAAGTCAAGCACAAAAATAACATGAGTTATAAAATGTATTGTATCATCGGAAATCGTAAAGTCTAGCTTATGGAGGTGGGAGGAAGGGAAAAAATTATGCCAATTCACACTCTTAGTAAAGTGCTCAATCCATCTTGGAAAGGGATCGTGAAAAATCAAAGGTTCAAAAGACCGACTCAAAGAGTCTGAAGGTTGGATACCTTGGACATCTTCACATCTTGAGGTCTGGGAATGGACTAGTAGGAACCTAGAGGGTGATTGGCGATTTCTTAAGGGAAGGTTGAGAGATTGAGATAATAAACTTCTTCTTAAGGTATTCAACCTACCCTTGAATTCTAAAAGTAGGCTATGCCCCGGAGAAAATTCAATACAAGGGAGATGTTTCCCAACTACACCCTTAGTGACATAGCAAGGTAAAGTAATCAAAGGGGGTTGGAGAACCTTGTCACAAGTACCCTTCTTTGGGAAAACAATGTACTCACCTCTATCAAGATATGAGCACAACAATGGTTGATGATCTTCTTCATAGAATAAATCCAAGTGCTCAAATGAATACTCATCAATATATTCAAGGTATGACCGAAATCATCAGGAGAACATAGCACCAGGTCATCCTTGGGTGTCTAAAAAATATTTGTAATCATATCATCTCCTTGCTTCCAAATGTCAAAATTATTAGTAACCTCATATGATAACTATAAATGCAATATTTGGAAATGACCCTCAATGTCGTAAATGGGATCCCCATTATATCCAATCACATCCCATTTACGCTTCTGACATGTATGAATTCATCAATATTATCAACAAAGTCATCACCTTTATCATAACATGAAGGGATTAAAACATCTAAGGGATCCTCTAACACTTCTTCACTTTCCAAATCATAAAATAAAGCATCATCAGATTCTTGGAAAGAAAAATAATTTACCGTGTTTACTTCTATTTATGCAGGAGCTTCAAGGATTTGGAAAAATTCATTAAATAGAAGAGAATGCATCATTGTTTCATCCTCATGACTTGTCTCTACATCTTCAAATTCATAATAAGGAGGATCTGTCTTGTCCAAATATTCCCTTTCTTCTTCACCTTCTGAATCATAGAATAAGGTATCATCAAAAGCTTGAAAAGGAAAGTGACTAACCTCTTCCTCTTCTTCTTGTGCAGGAGGGATAGGCTCTTGGATGGCTTCATCCGAGGGAGGAGCATACATCAATACTTCATCATCGTGTTTAATATCTTTAGGTTCTCTCTCTTCAACCATGTCCTCATTATCCTTGGTAGAAGCATGAGTAATTTCTTTCTCTTCCTCATGGGATTGGAAACCCTCATTAGGATCCTTTTCCTCAACCTCATGTTGGTTGATGACTTTTTCCCTTACTTCAAAGACCTCAATGGAAACTAATCTCTCCAGACTAAGATTATTCGGGGTACCTTTGGGGTCATCAACTTCGATTTCTAGAGAAAATATGTGTTTTCTCTTGAACAAAGAGACATTCACCTTGATTTTTATGGGCATGTAATAGGCATCATTGATTGTTTTTGGCCCCTTTTTATTGAGGATGAACCCTAAATGAACTAAGAGTGCATTGGTATAGAAATAAACAAGGTACTTGTCTTCAGGACAATGGATTATAGGAATATGATACAACAAGTTCTCAAACCTATCCTGGAATTCCCTGACAATCTCATTCTTAGTTTGTTTTATATAATCGAGTCTTTTTAGTAGCATTTGGATATATTCCAATTTAATACCCCATTTCTTGAGAAATGTTTCTTTTAACTGGTCCATAGATGTGATGCTAGCATTAGGGAGATCATCATACCATTCCCTAGCATTTCCATGAAGAGTAGCAGAGAAAAGTTTCATTTCCAAATCCTCAGCATCATCACTGATAGGGTGGAGTTGAAAGAAAGCCCAAAAGTTATCCATGTGATTGTCGACTCTAACCCCATCACTACCAGTGAATCTAGGGAGCCATTTTTCATACCTCAAGGGAATTTGTCGAGGGTAACCTGGAATTTTAATGATATACAAGGGTTTAAAATTTCCTGGGTCCCATTGAGAAGGCATGGTTGGCTTTGTCATCGGTGGAGTCGCCATATAATCTTTCTAGGGATCATCAAAGAGAAAAGAGGGAATCACCCTTAGTGGAGTTTCCATGCAATCTTTGTGAAGTAAAGGCTTTGGATAAAGGCTTATTGAAAAAGTGTCATTCGAGGAATATTGACTCAGTGTTCCCCGACAATGGCGCCAAAATGTTATCGCACAATTTGTACTTGCCCCCAAAAACCAAGGAAAGTGGTTACATAATTGGCGTAACAGGTTATAACCTATCATTGTCACCTTTATATGAGATCCCTTTTTGTTTAGGACTATGTTTAAGCTACCCCAGAGGAGACGTCTCCAGTGACCTGGGGGGTTTGAGAAGGCTAAGGAAAATAGTCACAAGGAAACCCTTCCCTTCTCACATATCACTCTAATCAGAGGTTTCTTTTATGTCTTAAAGATGAAGCAAATAAATAGTATTGTGTACCTGCCCAGAACAAGACAACAAGGCAAACAAGGCACTTTCCAAGTACCAGATGATTGTTAGTACTTCATAAGACAATAAACCTTTGATAAAATTATCTAGATGATTATGAATTTGCAGCAATGCATCAGTTTTTAACAGCAATTAATATCTTATAACAGACACAAGATTCAAGCCTTGAAATTGCTTGAAAAAGACAGTTAAAAGTGACTTTAACTAGGTAAATTGATAGTAATTTGTCATGAGAAAAATTGGCAATGATAGGATAGATTTTAATGTCACTTTTTGCAAATATTTTGCTGCAGTTAGATGGCTGTAGATATATTTTGTAACATCAGCAAGTTTAAATGGTCAAAAGCGCAAGAAAACCATACACAAACTAGCAATTACCTACTAGATTCACTAGCAATTATCACAATTAAATTTTGATTGGTCCTAGTGTGAGTTATGTAGGTAAATGTGCCAATTTAATGTATGTTTAGATGGCTGTAGCAATGTTTTGCTACAACATCAAGTTAGCTTATGAGTTAATCTAATTTAGGGTTAGAAAAAGTTAGTAAAGATTTCAAGGAATAGAGTATAAGTGTTTGTTTGCTCAATCACCACTTGTAAGAGGTAGTCTAGTGCCTTTCTAGGGTAAATGTAGTCACTAATGGCAGCAGCAAATTCTTAAAGGAAAGATAGTAAATTATAATAATATGTTAATGGATGGAGAGGACAAGAGAGGTGTTGGTATCCCAAGGCCTCAAAAATCCTTTTCCAAGAGAAAATTTCTAGAAAGTAACAAGGGTTATGCCCTAGCGATTTTGTCTTTCCTTGAGAAAATGTAATAAATTATGCAATAGGGAAATGAAATTAGGGTTACTAGAGTGCTACAATGGTAGGGATTTAGTGTCCACTTTAAATTAGGTGCCTTACAAGATATTGTCACACATGGAAGATATAGGGAAAAAAAATGATCACACATGTCATTCCCCTAGGGTTTCAAGCTAACAATTTCATAATATTAGACATGAAACAAGTAAAAAAACCATAGAATTCATTCAAAATAAAGAAATGAAGAATTTCCACTCACTTCACCAAGAATAATCTAGCAAATCACCCTAGTTGAAGATCTTGCACAAGAAAATAGCCAAAATGCACCAAAAATTGCCTCCTTCAAGAAGTGCACACCAGAAGTTTCAACCAATAACACTTAAGGGAGGCCAAATTTCAGACCTCTACTTGAGTGATCCAAGAATGATGAAAAATACAATATATTTATCTCTTATTTATACAACAATAAATTATTTTTTTTAGGTCACAAAAGGCCGACATGGCCAATTTACATTAAAAATCCAATTTTTACATAAAATCAACATCTAAAACCCTAATTTGTCTTTAGGGATGACGTCATGCCCCTCTTAGGGTGACATTAGTCCCAATCATGGAATGCTAGGCCTCAAACGGCCTTAGAAGCAGCCACATGTGCCAACCAAGTGGTCCTCATGCCAAAACCCTAACTGGATGATGTCAAGGCTCAATATGATGATGTCAGGGGCCTTCAAGGGCCAACTTCATGGTGGAAGGGAAAGACCCCCCTAGGTCTAGGCCTGACAGAGTCTCTCAGAAGAAACATTCTTCTTCTTTCCTGGTGCCATCCTCTGGTGTCTCTCTGCCCCTGGCTGGGGTCACAACATCCATCTGGTGGGATTTTATCCCCATTGAGGTCCGAGCTAATCATCTCCCCATATGTACCTGTCCACTGGGCATGGTCCTGCAACAAAAAAAATTACGCCCTCCATGGGCTCACAAGTCACATGGATCATAGAAATGTCAATCACATCCAATAATCAAGTTACCCAAACATGTGCATCAAAACCCCCTTTACACAGACAAATGCTCAAAGATATTATGCAATTTAACATGCCAAGTTTTGAGAGGGTCTTAGGATGTCTTATTGGGATAATCCTCCTCAAGTTTGGGGTGTTTCCTAGGTGAAGACCAATCTAGGTCATGTAAGTGTATGAAATGGAATAGGGAATGTTTGGGTAAGGGGTGCATTGATAATAGGAAAATGTAGGTCTTACCTGTGGGTGCCTCTGTAGAGGGTGAGCTGCACCGTGTCATGGATGCCATTGTTTCCTAGCCCATTCAATTCATTTTATTCTTTGTCTTATTTATTTTTATTTTCAAGAGAATAGCCTGGGGACACTATCCTGGAGTGGTGACCAGTGGTGAGAACGTTACCCACAATCACTTCATGGAAATGAGAAGTTTGTCTCGTGACGAGACCCCCTTTCTCTTGGTTATGCCACCAAGAGACACTACCCTGGTTTGGTGAACATATAGATGGTAGTGTCATACCGCTACATGCCCATGGACCTAATAGGCTGACTCATGATGAGACCTCCTATCCACCAACTAGACCTTGAGTTTTATTTTATTTTATGGGTCCTCTTTTTTTTTTTTTTTGTAAGTAAGTAATTATATATATAAGGGCCTTCAAAGAACCAGACCATAAGTACAAAACTGAGTGTCATCCGGGTTGTAATTACTGAACTTCTCCAAAAGGAGAAACCAGTTCAACCAACCGGGTAATTCTAACACCTGAGTTCTTATCAGTCTTAAAAAACACAAAGCTGAGCTGACAAAGATGCTACTAGAGGAAGAACTATTAAAAAAGAATAGCCCCCTAGAGGGGTTAGACAATTGGCGTATAGTCTGGCACATACTCTGGCAGATAGCCTGGCCACGGCTCCTCTTCAATAGGTGTCCCACCGGTTGCCCATTGCATGTCATCGTCCCTGGTGCACGCGTCCTTGTTAGCAGTTGTCTCGGCGTCTCCCGACGGAATGTGTGCCTGCAGACCGATGACGATCGCCTCCTTGACCTCCTGCCGAACCGGTTCCTTAACGACCTCAGCGTCGCTCGATGGAATTTGCGCCTGCTTATCTATGGCCATGACCGCTTCCTTGACCTCCTGCCGAGCCGACTCCTTGACGTCCTCTGCTGCGCCCTGCTTCCTGAAACTCTCGTTGTCACTTGCGGTGGAGGGCGCTTCTTCTGAAGCCGCGGGAGAGGCTTCTTGGTAAGTGGAAAGAAGTTGGAGGAGGGTTGAGAGCCTCCCATCCACAAGATGTAACCGAAAATGGAGGTCCTCCACTCCTAGACGGAGTTCGAAGACCAAGTCGTAAAGGATGGTGAAGTTTTCTCGCCACTGCAAGTTCGGCTCTGAGTTAGAGGACATCGACGCCTTGTTACGGGCGGCTTGACCATGAGAAGGCATCCCCGTGGGTGATTTTATGGAAGCAATATCCGGCACAGGGGGAGGAATGGAGTACCTAGAGGTTGAAGGAGCTGTGAGGTGGCACCATGAAGGGCTCGGCCTGGTGTCAATTATGGCTAGGCAATCGAAGCTTGGGACAGGTGCAGTGGAGTGATTGTGAATGGATAACTCAGGCAGCAGGAGCGGTGAGGATAGAGTTGAAGGCGAACCAGGAGGAGAGGCCGAAGCGCGAGGCCGTCGAGGATGCCAGGGAGAACCCCTTCGCGGTCTAACTCGTTGGCACAGCATGGTTTGGCCCGGTAAGTGGGAATGGTCTGCCAGACCAAGGGGGAGGACCAGGAGCGACCGAGGGGTCATAAGAACCATGAGAAAACAATCAGAACCAGGCCAGAGCCGCGGGATGGTAACACAAACAAATGGAGACATTGCACCCGACGAAATGGAGGTCGAAGGATCCCGAGTAAATGCCCCTACGATCGATGTAAATACAATTTATTGCAGGAGGGAGTCGGCAGCAGTTGGCACGAGCCGGGCACATGTCTCACTTCTTTGCTGGCTCCTTCGCATCTCCTCTGTGCGCCAGGTGGTTGGCCCTAGCACCCCATCCGGGTATTTGTCCACTTCCGCAGCTCTGCAGATACATTGATGGAGGATAGGGTGATCCAAAGTGAGGGAAGTGTTGCAGAGGATTTTCGGTCCATCCCAGTTGACCCCTAGATTAGCCAAGTCATCCGCTACCTGATTCACACTCCTTCTGACGCGAGCAAGTATGACTACCTGATTGGGTTGCAGTAACTCTGTGATGGTCTTTAGCCCATGCGAGAGTCTCCAGCTGGGTGAAATTTTGTCCCGATCAACTCCGTTTGAAAGTCTTCCGAGGAGATTGACGATGATTTGGGAATCGCCCTCTACAATTAGTTGAGTGAAGTTGTGATCCATGGCGAGTTGGAGCCCCCGAGTGAGTGCCCATAGTTTCTCCACATTGTTCGTTTTGTGACCAAGGGAGCCTGCATTAATGAGAATGATGTGCCCGTGGTGATTGTGGAAAATAGCTCCATAACCCACAACCCCTGGATTGCCTTTGGAGGCCCCATCAAAATTGAGTTTGATGAAGTCAACCGGAGGGACTGACCAAGAGGAGGGACTGATGGTAGGGGGAGGGGCAGAGAGGATAAGGGGGTGAGGTAGCCAGTTCTTAAGGATCAGAATTTCAGAGGGATTATTGGTCAGGTCTGTTTCGTTCCAAGGTTGGAGGTTAATAGTTTCCAGAATGTTGAGGCGACAACGATTCCAACAGTGTTGCCATGGGAGGAAAACGTTCCTGAAGAGTCTTCTATTTCTTTCCTTCCATACCTGCCAAAGGATGAAACCAGGAAGCAGTTGCCAGATACGATTGAGGTGGGGAGAGTGAAACACTTGGTCCCTCCAGTTTGTGATAGTGTCGACGATGTTGTCTCGAACACAATCCGAGGTGCGCATGATGAGCGCACTTTGGTCCCAAATTTGTGCGGTGTACGGGCAAGAAGTGAGGAGGTGATTCATGGTTTCAGCTGTCTCCCCACAGAGTATGCAGATGGAAGGCCCCACAAAGCCTCTTTTGGAAAGGTTGTCCCAGGTTAGTATGCTGGAGTGGACCATGAGCCATAGGAAGAGGGTGATTTTGGGCCAATGTCTGAGGTTCCATATCTTGCGCCAAATAGCCCGTGTAGGTGCCAGGTTCGGTTGGATCTTGATGTGGTAAGCTTCTCGTATGCCATATGTGCCTCTTGGACGGTATCCCCATCGGAGAATATCCTCTCCAGTGAGCTTGGGGATTTTTCGTTTGAGCATTTCATTCTGGTAGGGGCCCAGATCCACGTGACCATCTAGGTTCATGCTTTCCCTATCAAGATGCCAATGCCGCCAAGTGTTATCTTGTGGGTCATCCCGCCAATAGTCCGCTACTGTTGTCAGGCCCGCCTGTGTGGCTTGGGTGCTGATTTGCTCAGCCCAGTCCTCGTGCTCCAGAATTGGCCATTGTTGCCAGGAATCTTTCCAAAATAAGGCTGTTTTCCCGTTCCTAATTTCCCAGAAGTCATGCTGGGTGACAAGCTGTCTATTTTGCTTAGCCACTACCCAAATTAAAGACCCGGGTGTGTCACCATTCCAACGTATGATATTTTTTTCTATTACCTCGGGTGCATATTTCTTCCTCCATAACCGTGCCCAGAGGTCCTTGGGTTTCTTAAGCCATCGCCACCATATTTTGGCACTAAGGACTTTGTTCATGATGGCAGGATCTCGTAAGCCAAGGCCTCCATGTGCTTTGGGATGACAGAGTTTGTCCCAGCTGACAAGTACTATTTTCTTTCCTGTGTTGAGACCTTGCCACAGGAAGTTCCTCTGTAAGCTTTTAATAGTTGAGAGTACAAAGTTAGGAGCAGCCAACACCGAGAAGATGTAGGTGGGAAGGGCCTGGAGAACAACTCGGAGGAGAGTGAGACGGATTGGAAAGTTAAGAACTCTGAGGGTCGAGGATGAGAGATTCTTAGTAAAAGAAGAGAGAAAATGCTCCCAAGAGGAGTTCCGAAGGGCGTTATCGATCAAAGGGATGCCAAGGTATTGGGACGGAAGGGAGATTCTTTGGAAACCTAAAAGATCAGAGATATGGCGCTGAATAGGGGGGGGGCGTATTAAAGAAAAATATTAGGGACTTGTCTTTGTTGCAGTCTAGACCCGAGGCTTCAGATAAGGTCTGGAGGATCTGGAGAATGGAGTTTGCTTCCCGCACCGTTGGGGTGCCCATCAGGAGCGTGTCATCCACAAATTGATTGTGCGAAATAGGATGGGAGATGCCATGTAGTGGTAGACCTGCCAGAGTGTTGTTTGCAACTTCCGCTTGAATGCATCGACTAAGACCTTATGCCATGATAATGAAGAGGAAGGGGGAAAGAGGGTCTCCCTGTCTAATTCCTCTTGAAGGGGTGAAGGGATGAGAGGGGATGCCATTAACAAGGATAGAGAAGAAAGCTGTAGATGTAAGGTTCAAGATCCACGTCACCCAAAGTTTGTCAAAGCCAAAGGCGAGGAGCAGTTCCCTCATATAGTCCCAGCTTATCTTATCAAAGGCTTTAGAGAGATCTAATTTAAGGAGCATACCTGGCAATTTAGTTTTCTGCAGAAACACATATTTCATTAAATTTGGAAATATTCAGTGGATCTAGAATTTTAGAATTTTATCTAGATTGAGTTTTTTCAAAAAAGGAATTAGAAAATCATTTAATCCATTACTTTGAATGTATATATTCACCATTTTTTTGTTATAA
>ML841144.1:0-13340 GCA_009831015.1 Picea engelmannii
TTTGATGAATTATTTTGAATAAATTATATACAATTTTTATTTTCCCATAAAAAATTCCTTGTGCCAAACTTCTTGTTACTAGTGGGTTTTTTGGCATTAAGACTTGTACTCATCTAGATGGTACTTGAAGGTGTGGTTGAAAATCCGCCACTTACACCATTTATTTGGGAGAAAAATGTGGATGTTATGAACCAAGCACCTTGAAAATGATAAAAAAGTCAATGAATATATCCCACTTCGAAGGGGATACCTCCTTTTACAATGTATCCAATTCATGAGACAAAATATGATGATACTAAGACTAGGTATCCTTGGTATTTATATAGGATACAAATGATACAATTATAATGAAAGGGTACAATGAAAGGTTTTAGCTGGCCTACTAATATAACCAATAAAATAATAATGAATGCTTATTAGGGCCTTAACATATCCCCCCTCTTTATAAAATCTTTTCCCCGAAATCTTGTAATTGAGGGTGTTTCTTCATGAACTTCTCATCTTCCCATGTACCTTCTTCTAGAGGTGTATTATTATACTTGATTAGGTACTCCATAATGCTTCTATTATGAAGAGATAGAGAACGATGATCTATAAATTTTTATTGTTCAAGAATCAACTTCCCTTCTTCATCTAGTTCTAGAAGTTCTATTTGCACTGACAAATTTTGTCCCAAAACCTCTTTAGGAAAGATACATGAAAAACCTTATGAATGCGAGAAGAAGACAAATCTAACTCATATGCCACTTTTCCAATTCCGTGAATAATTTTGTAGGGTCCATAAAAATTTGGAGATAATTTCTGATTCTTCTTTTGCTTGAGTGTGGATTACTTATAAGGTTGTAGTCTAAAAAATACCCAATCACCCTCAATTTTTCTTTCACTTCGATGTTGATTTGCTTCCTGTTTCATCTTGTTTGTTTTCCATTTGAATGTTTTCCTTATGAATTGTCAAAGTTTTTGTAGTATTATCCATATGTGATTCTATTGCTTGTACTTTGGACTTATCTTGCAAAAAGTATGAAATACTAGGATTTGGATATCCAAGGGCCTCAAATGGGGACATTTTAGTAGATGTTTGATAGGTACTATTATACCACCATTCTACCCAGAGGAAGCCACTTCATCCATTACAATTTTTTGTCTAAATAATAACACAATAAATAACCCTCTAAACATCTGTTAACTATTTCTATTTGACCATTTGTTTGTGGATGGTATGTTGAACTCATAACTAGTGTTGTTTCACTCATCTTCCATAATTATTTCCAAATTTTTTTTGTGAACTTTGGATATTTGTCACTTACTATTACCTTAGGAAGACTATGTAGTCTATGAATTTCCTTCATGAACACTTTTTCCACTTGACTTTCTATATATGTACTTTGAATTCTACAAAAATGTGCATATTTTTTGAGTCTATCAACAACCACAAAAATGGAATCCTTACCTTCAGAATTTGGTAACCCTGTAATGAAGTCCATTGAAATATCTTTCCATATTTGATTAGGTATGTGTAACAACTAAAGTAACTTTGGATATTTTAATGTCTCTCGTTTATTTCTTTGGAAAATCTGACATTCTCTTGTGAATGTTTGAATATCTTTCTTCATTCCTTCCCAAAAGAAATCTCTTTTGATCCTTTGATATGTTTTAAGGAACCTTGCATGTATTGCCATCAGAGCGTCACAAGAATCCATGAATATTTGTTGATTCAACTTTGATTGAGAGGATAAAAAATATTCTACCCTTGTACCAAAGTATATCTCCCTTCCACTTCCAATGTTCCATAGAGTTTGTTAGGTAGCTAGAGATGTAGTAGTGGGGGGGCCCATAGTGATAATAGTGGAGGTCATTCAATGTAAGGTGGACTAGGTTCACTATATTATTAAATAAGGTCCACTATGATAGTTAGATAGAATAAATGTAAGAGGACTTCTTAGAAGGTTCTACTTCTAGAAGATTCCTCCTTGATGGTAACACTATATAAAGGGGTTCAAGAAATGTAGTGGGACATGGAGAAAAATATTGTATTTGGAGATGAAGCTCATTAAGAGGATGACCCCTCTAAGAGGCAAGTGAACAGGAGAGGATCTCTTCCATAATAGGATCCATTGTATGGTGTTGCCCTACCTCAAGGGTTTGATATAATAAAGTGTGGTTTTCATATATTCTTGTGTTCAAAATTTTGGTGAATGGTTTGGTTTATTATTGGTCTTCTTGAATTATATTTTCATATCTGGTATAGGTTCTTAACAATTGGTATCAGAGAACTTTCCTTGGCCAAAGAAGGGAATAAACTTTTTGCTCTTTTTGCAGAAATTTTCTAGGGAAGAAGAAGAGGGCGACACACTTCAGGTTTAGATATGAACATTTATGCGCATAATTTGGAGAAAAAAATTGGGTATTTGAATTCCTCTCGGAAAAATGCCCAATTTCAAAAAACAAATCAGCCGAAACGGAGTCCGAGAAGTGAAGTTATGAACATTTTAAATTCAACAGTTTTTTCAGGGTTTTTCCTAAAGAAAGCCGTGATTTTCTGCCGTAATTTTTTGTTCTATTTTTTGGTGTTTTTTCATGAAGGCAGTGGGAATACAGAGTTATAAAATTCTAATAGATTACTTAGATGGCTATTTCCTCTCAAACCCTCAAAGAAATTCTACAAACTACTGAAACATTCAAATCTCAATTGTATGACACATTGAATGTCAGATTGGATAAATTTGTAGATGGCTTCACAGATGGCCTTTGTTGTTCCTGAGTTTGTACTTTAAGAGTCTAAAGTACACCATCAAGGCATCCAAAAAGAAAGAGAGGGCTAAGGATAAAAGGTAGATTTCATGAAAGGTATATGGCTGATTCCTTAACTGTCTCTGTCTAGCTTCCCATTTTTCTTGGATACTAATGTCTCTTTCAATTACTGACCACGAACGTTCTAACTCAACCCGGTTATTTTATTTCTGTAGGATGGTGTTAAATAAATTTAAAGCAATGCTCGTTTGATCTGATAGTTCAGGTTCGATACTAGGTTGTCGTGTAACTGGTATAGTGATGAGGGAAGGAGATTGAAAGGATAGATTTTGTGCTTCTTTAAAGGTTCGCTATTTCTGTTTCAAAACATAAAGAAAAACTCCAAAAACCCTGAATTAATAGTATGATGAAACTAAAGGCCGTTTCTGGTATTTGAGTTAAACTTCGAAAAGGGAAAGTGCATGAAAATGAAAATAAAACATAGAGCTGCTGAAAAAAGTGAGGCATCAATTGAAGAGGAATCTCACTTTGTGACAGAAGAAGAAAAATAGTTAGGAAGAACTCTTAATGAAGCATATGATAATGAAATCTAAAACATTTGCAGGTCTTGTATCTACTGATAACTGATACAGAGGAAAGTCTATAAACGATTAAATTTCAAGAATAATTAATTACCACAGTAGAGGTTGTACTAAATTGCAGTTAAGCATTCATTAAAAAGATATATGAAAAATATGAAACAACGGAGAAACACATAAATCAAACTCGAGCAGATTTGGAATCTTCAATCTACATTCATATTAATTCAAAAATATTTATAAATTCTTCTTTACAATGTTCCCAGAAAAAATCCCATTCTCAGTATCCTCAAATTATATTTATACTAGACCCCTTATGATTGTTGGTTGGTGATCTCCTAACTCCTAGAGGAAAATGATTACAAGAATTGCAAAATCCAACTATTTGCATGATTATCATTTGTTTTCCTATCATATCGATAATATAAGTTTTCAAAATGATACTTCATTGTTTTACTGAAGTATCTCCTTCTTTTGATCTGATACATTCAATACATTTTTCAAGAAAATGTATGAAATTTCTGGAAGACTCTGGTAGATCCTTTGCTTCAAATAAATAGAATTTTCTCCGAGTTTCTAGAAGCTGATCTTCAATTTCCTTACCAACAAACTTAATTGATTGAAATTTAAAGTTTGGTTTCACTAGCCATTTGTTTATTATGGTAACATCCACTTCCTTTAATTGTGATATTTCCAACTGAATTTCATTCAAACCCTCTTTGAAATTCAACTGGTGTCTTACAATGTTTATCTATCCTAATTGCCTAGTGCAATTGTTTCTTCCAATAACTAATGATTCCTTGTCCAATAAATCAAAGATTCTTTCACAATCATATTTGATTTCTTTGACTATTTTCTTATATTCTGCTATGTTGTTTTCCCATACCTTGAGCATGATATCGCCTCTAATCTGCTCTGTGACAGAAAGATTTAGAATTTTCGATACTTCTTCATTTTCAAAACATACAACTGCCTTTTGGAAAGTGGCCCTTGCTGCTTTAGCTTCTTTTTCTCTAAAAATAATGTTATCAAAAGCATTGCTTGTTTCCTGAAAATAATTCTGAATAATCTCTATTTGGGAGATTACTTTCTGTTGCTCAGCTTCTATCTTCGCATGTATTTCCAGTGATTGGTCCTGAAAAAATTTCAAGTCTATAACTCGGCCTTTAATTGAATTCAATTTAGATTGTAGTTGTCTTACCAATTCTTCTTTCCGAATAACTTGTATTTGGCTAGTCTGCATTTTCTCGTTTATCTCGTCCAGACTTATCTTAAGCGATTGAATTTCTTGCTTGTCAACAACTCTAGCATGCTCTAGACCTTTATTTATTTATGCTTTGATATTTTTATCGGTATCTTTTAGTTGATCTTGCAACTGGGTTATCCTGTGGTTACTCTGTTCCAACCTTGCTCTCATATTGCTAACCGTGAAAATATTTTCTATTGCCAATGCTCCCATGGACCCTGCCACCTCTGTAGAGAAATCTCCCTCTTCCAAGTTTTTCCCATCCACCAACACTCTATATTTCTTTACCATACCACCTTCTCTCATATACATCTCCTATTTTAATACAACCTTCCTCTTTTTACTAAAGAAGTAATCAGAGGGAGGAATTTCTTCTCTGGAGATAGGGTAGAGGTTGTTAGCATATATGACTCCTACTTGAGGGAAACCAAAAGTAGATTGTAAAGGGGTCAAGGAAGTGATGGGATTACCCAACTCTGTGGATTTTTTTTGCCTTGTTTTCTTGGGAGTATCAATATGAATGGTAGATGACAAAGGGGGGGTAGATTGACTGGACTCGGGAGGTGTCTCAGACGCTTTCTCTGCTTCTGCTCCTGGATTCTCTGTCTGTGGGACTTCTTTGTTTTGTGAAGACCCTTCGACCTCCTATGTGTTTTCCTTGGTGTCTGCTTTATTTTGTGTTTTCTGTCCGAAGCCCGGGGGATTGTTTTCTTGTTATGGAGGGGATTTTGCTGTTTCTCCCTGCAATACTTTGGGAAAACCGCTTCATCTGTGTCTCTGGAAAGTTAGAAGACTGGTTTGCAAATCGGATGATAACACTTGTACCCTATCTAACACTTCATCATAGGTTTTGACCCCTTTGAAAATGTCATCGCGAGGGGATTCCTCATGTTAAAATGCTTTCATGACACAGTGAGCCATGTGGCTTCCCATTGTTTGATAAGGGTAGTGCTTCCTATGTTCAAGATTCACCAACTTGACCTCCTCAAGAGCTGCAACTTCAACCTTGGAATGACACAGGTTGAGTAGCGAAAACCTTCCAATCTGTACGGGAAAGATTGGCCGAAAATTCTTTTGGGTTGTGTTCAGTTCTATTCCAATACCACCTGTTATTATCTGATGAGATACCTCCCTGCACACCATCCTATCAGGGAGGAATTTGGGAAGTTCATGAGGAGGGATAGAACATCCGAAAACCCTGATATAGGAGAAATTTTCCTCAATAAACCAATCAACAACCGCCTTGAGATTTCCTATGACCGACTTCGAAATACGAGGGGGGTGCACAACCATACAACATCTGATGCACTGGTATCACCATGAAATGAAAAATTTCGTAAAAGGAATCCTTAACATTTTCTTCCCACAACTTAGAATGATATTCATGAATAGGTTCGGGGAAAGCTAGGTTCCAACTCCAATTCATCAAAGGGAGAGGAGTTGTGAAACATATAGCGTCCATGATGTATGATGACATGTAAAAGGATACTGGTCAACCATTGGATCTCATGGTTTGATACTCCATAACCTCCTTAGCTAGGTTATTTGATAGAATTTTGTTCGAGTTGAAGCTATAGCCTTTGGCTACTTTATGTAAAAGGGGAACCCATTCTGCAGGGAAATGAGTAGGACTTTTCTTCCCGAAAAGTCTATATAACATCATAGCCACAAAAACCATGTACTCATTCAAAGAGGCAGTGGCATAAATGTTATGGGTATCGGACCTGAATTTTGGTGGGTGTCTCCACAAGTCTTTGATTATGCCAGGGTATGTTTGGTCTGCTTCTGTGCATTCTTTCCTTTGAAATTCACTTACAAATTCTTTATTGTAAATGTATTTAGAATTGGGAGACAATTTATACATTACTTGTATATGCTTCGGTCTGAAAGAGCCAATGACGACCCCTTGGCTGTCCATAATGCTTCTGGTTTGCACGTCTGTCCTCTCCAAAGCCCAACTGATCTTGTCATTGTATGTCATGAGTCGTGGACGCGTGGCTACTTTATGTAGTTCAAACTCCGCTATGTCTTGGAGTTTATTTTTGAAATCATCGGGAAAATTCTTGATTTCGTAGTCCAAGGTTTCAAAAATTTGCCTCCACGATTTGATGGAATCTATGGCATGAAGTGTAGTATCAGACACGACATCTCCTTCTGGGCTTGAACTTTGAGCTGCTTCTTTACTTTTCTTGGGTGCCTTTCTAGGTGCCATAATGTTCGTGTTTAGAATGAATTTCTGTCATAGAGAGAAATGCGTCAGTTTACTGAATGCATTTCACTTCTGAGTCTATACAATAAGAATGAAAATGCGAAGAAACCAAACCTTTATTAACCTTTAGCTCTTCTTACGATGGACGTACTGAAACAGGTGATAACACTTTAATGTATTAATGAGGGAGATATGCCCAGAGATACGTAGTTAAGTAAAAAATATCTCTATTCGTTCGTTATAGATATTACCGTATATCGATGATTTCAAACTGGATCTTCAAAAGGACCGCTTTCACTAAATCCCGAAATGTGAAACGCGAAAAGTCATTTTAATCTTTAATAATCTCATTTTAAACTAACTTAAATTCGTTTTAAACTTTGTTAATGAAAATTCACGATTCCGCATTTCGAAATTTCGGGGATCCTGTACCCATGAGATATGTCATGAGCAAGCCCTGAATCGTGAAATCACAATGGGATTAGTTTAGATGCTGATTACTTGTATTAACTCTTTAATCAATTAATATTAGTAATTAACTTCTTCCTTTTGGAAAATCGAGGACTGAGAGTTCAAGGGATAGCGCTTTGACAACACTTTGATACAAAGAAACCCAAATCGCGAAAGATTAAGTTGTTGATCATTTTTAAGAGTTTAATTAATCACAATTAGAGGATACTTGTGAAATGTGTGTCGGGGTTTATAGAACCTACTTTTTCCTTTTTATTATTACTTAAATATAAAGCCTTTTTGGGATTTCAGCACTGGGAAATCTAGAGTTGTTAATTAGGAAAACATGCTTTGTGAAATGCTGAATCTCGAAATGCGAAAAATTGAAAGACTTTTGACTCTTTTTTAGGATTAAGGGTGGCTCCATGACTAGAAAAAAGAAAAGCTTCAGGTTTAAAGGGATACAAAATTAAACTCCGTATCAACATTAGGCTCCATCTAGGGATCTCGTTTCCTTGTGGGACAAGAAGAACATGTAGACCAAGTGCCTTCATTGGGAGTCAATAATTCCACTTTGTGAAAAGGACCGAGAGGGAAATTGAGATAAGACTTTAGGATCTCTGCATTTGATTTTGAAAATTCTTCAAAGATAAAACATCTGATTTTCTCGAGTTAGGTTCTCAATAGATTTCCTTTTCTGAAACTGACCTCAAATCTGTATAAGATAAGAAAAACCAAATTAACCATTCTACCAGGTTTCATATGATTCCATTTGCATCAAGGTAAAGTAAACTTAAAGGTGTCAGATTAGGGGATCCCAAAAACCTATAATGTGAATCCAACTGAAAGAAGAAAAGTTACCAGAGCATCTTGCAATTCATGTATAACAACCTTATCAGATATAAAGATAATGCTTCATTGCCAACGAGCCTGTTCAGTACCCCAGTGAAGTTATCCGACTTCCCATATTGAATTTCCTTTCACCACTTCATTGTTTTCTAGCATTTAAATGCTGAGACGAGGGCAATCAATATAATGAATTTCCTTTCTTCATCTCTTTGGACTAGATGGGGGAAATCAATATAATGAATTTCCTTTCACCATTTGTCTGTATATATTTTCTTTTAATATGAAGTGGGGGAAATCAATCGGTATGTAATATACTCGGGAAGGTATCTGCTTGAAATTTTTTAATAACAGAGGCCTGTCAACTCACTTAAATATCTCTGGGCCAATCTTCTCTCTTGCCTTCAAACATCATTGACTTCGGGGAAATTCTTGAGGGAAACTTCTTGACATCCTTTTAAAAGAATTTCCTTGAGTAAAACCAATCAATTTACCTGTTAGGAAGGCTAATAAGGTTAGGATTAACCTAGACATACTTCTAGTTCAACTAAAGTTAAAGAACTATAAACTCAACCTATTCTCGTTTTTGAAGGTTTATTTGAGAATTTTCAGAAACAAAGTGAGATCTTTGTTTTCTCAAAGAAATTATGATAAAAATTCAGGGTCAGATGGGAAACGAGCTTTACCAGGTTTAGGGGAAAATTAAAGGGCTTCAGAATGACTACTGCACACATGACCATTTTTAAGATGATTTTCTTAGTTATACTTTAGAACTTTTCCTTAAGTCCCCCCCTGTTTTTTTTTTTTTTTTTTATTAAATTGAAAATTTTAGTGATAGCATTGACATTGACTGACCTACTAATTTATCTATTTGTATCTCTCAGGGTAATTTAACTTGAATTTTCAGAGCGTAATCTCATACCTTGTTAACTCCTAGTTTGCTGGCCAAAAGGTTATTAATTTATTACCTTTTTTCATCAGAAGACAATTAATATACTTATCTGTGCCTACCACCTTTTTAGCATATTTAGTCTCTTGGTTGGCCAACAAATTTTCTGCGAAATAAATCAACATGCTAATTGTCAGGAAATCTCATGAATGAAAATTTATTATTATTATTATTATTTTTTTTTAAAGGAAAAAGTTACCGAAGGAAATGAAACTATACAGTAAGCATGAAAACAAATCGGTATGTACAATGATAGTTTAGAAATACATTATTGCATGAAGTGTTTGAGGTGCCATCCATTTACAGGGGCGTTGGGAATGTTTCCATTGAGATTTTATAATAAAAAAAACATTTTTTCCCTCAGAAGCTAAAATCTTATAAGGGCCGGACCAGATTGGATCAAACTTGCCATGTTTACCAGTGTCTTCTTTCCTGGCTTCCCATTTCAGGAACATATCACCAGGGAGGAAATCTCTATCTTTATCTTTTCGATCGAATAAGGCCTTCATGTTATCCTGATATCTCTGTAACCTTTCATTCACTTCAGCTCGATTTTGATGAACTTCAACCAGCTGGTTTATCCTCCTGGTAACGTCGTTGGGTTCTTCATTTGAATCTTGCCAAAGTTTCATCACAGGTAGAGCAATATTTATTGGTAAAATGACATCAGTGCCATATACCATTTGAAAAGGGGAAATCCCAATTGATCTTTTGGTACTTACCCTGTTAGCCCATAGAGCATATTTTAAATGGATATGCCATGATTTTATGTTTTCAGTCAAAACCTTTTTGATCATGGTAATTAGACTTTTATTAGATGATTCAACTAGACCATTACCCTGTGGATAGTAGGCTGTTGAGTGTCCTAGTATGATGTTATATTTTTGGCAAAAGTTGATCATTGCCAATGACTTAAATGTTTGTGCACTATCAGTGACTATCTTTCGGGGACAACCAAGCCTAGATAGAATATTTTCTTCTAGGAAACTGATTACTACTGAGTCATTTGAATTTCTTGTAGGAACAACTTCCACCCATTTAGTGAAGTAGTCTGTAGCAGTTAGAATCCACTTGTGTTGTGTGCTGGAGTGGGGATGAATTTCTCCAATGAAATCAAGACTCCATTGCTGACATGGAGCTTCGGTTTTAACTGGGACTAAAGGTAAGGCTGGGACTTTCTGTTTGCCTGTAAACATCTGGCAATGAGTACAAGTTTAGACTTTAGTGTTCACATCTGTGAATAATTTAGGCCAGTAATACCTGGCTCTTAAAATTTTATAAGTTGTTTCCTACCAAGCATGGTGTCCTCCACACACTCCCATGTGGAATTCATCGATAAAACTTTCTATTCCGGTCTCGACTAAGCAACTCAAAAGGAAACCCAAAGGGTCTTTCCAATACAATTTACCATCTATGATACAATATTTTATAGCATGTAACTTCAGTGTCCTAGTTTTAGAAGGGGTTAACTCACTAGGACATTGAAGGGTCAGCATGTAAGAAACAATATCGTGATACTAGACTGAAGTGGAGAACTTGTCTTGGATCACAGTTGTGGGTGTAGTAACGTCAAGCTCATATATTTCTATAAATCCCTCTCTCTCTTGCGGTTGATTTATTCCAAGTACTCTCAAATTTGATTCGGCTAGCAATTTGGCCAGACCCTGACCTTTGATAATTTTAGTTGGTTTGACTTCCAGGTCGAACTCCTAGATTTTAGCCAGCCACCTGCCTCTTCTTCCATCGCTATCTGGTTGCACTAGTTTATCTTTAACAGAACTTGAAGACACATAGGCAATGATCTTTGAGTGCAAAACGTAGGTTCTAAAATCCTTGAGAGATTTTACCATTGCGTAAGCTTGTTCTTCCAATATGTCATATTTCATCTCAGGGTCTCTGAGACTTCTGCTAAAAAATGCTATAGGTCGCTCAAAACCTTCCTCATTTTTCTATAACAAGACAATTACAATTGTGTGTTCAGAGGCAAAAGAAAAAATTAAAAACTCTTTTGTGTAATCTGGGCTTGCCAGGACTGGTGCTTCGCTTATTACTTTCTTGATTCGTTGAAACGACGCTTTGGCTTTGCTTTTCCATTTCACCTCATTGTTATTTTTAATCATATCTGTAATCAACTTAACAATTTCGACAAAGTTAGGGATGAATCTTCTCAAGAAGTTTATTTTTCCTAAAAAAGATTGAATTTCTTTTACATTTATAGGAATATTTATGGTGTCTATCGCCTTGACCCATTTGGGATCGATTTTGATTCCATCTCTAGACATGATATGACCCAAGAGTTTACCTTCTTGCATTGCGAAATGGGATTTCTTGGGATTAAGTGACAAACTGAATTTGTGACATTTCTCGAAAGTTTGTTTGAGGTGTATTAAATGTTCTGCATCAGACTTAGAGAAAATAGTCAAGTCATCAAATAGATAACAACGAACTTGTCTCTTTCTCCCATGAAAGCAATATCCATGGCTCGTTGGAAAATTTCCCCTGCATTCATTAAACCAAAAGGCATTTTTTCATACATAAAAGTACCCCAAGGGGTAGTGAACACAGTTTTTTCTTTGTCATCTTGATGTACATCAATCTAATTATAACCTGAAAAACCATCAATCATGGACATTCTGTAAGCTCCAACTACTTTTTCTAAAACATGATCCATCTTAGGTAATGGATAATTGTCTTTAAGTGATGATCGATTCAGGTTTCTAAAATCTACACACAGTCTGATTTCACTATTTTTCTTTCTCACTAGGACTAAATTGGCTACCCACTCAGAGTATTTTAGTGGGACAATGATTTTAGCATCCATGAGTTTTTTGACTTCTTTCTCTATTACTGGTAGTAGAATGGGGTTAATTTGCCTGAGTTTTTGCTTAAAAGGTTTGACACCTGGCTTCAAAGGAATTTTATGCTCCATAATGGTAGTGTCATAAGTTCTCAATTCGTCATAAGACCAAGAAAAACCATCCTTATATTGTCTAAGTAACTCGACATACTTTATTTTGATTTCGGGAGACAGATATTTAGATAATTTCACCAACCTAGGATCTTCTTTAGTACCTATATCGCAGTCCTCGACCTCCTTTAGCTGAGGCTGTAAGTCAGACTTCAAAGGGATGCCATCATGACTAAATAGACTTTCTAAGGGGATCAGACCCTTAGGTATTTGATTATTTTTTAAAACGAGCATCCTGTGGTTAGCAATTTTATCATGAAACTTTTGGGTTTCTTCGCCTTCCTGCATGATCCAAATATGATCATTCTGGTTTTCTTGGTTGGCATGCATTTCGGCAAAGTCATCTACTGTCTCTAAATTTTTTTGGAGTTGTTCATCGTCCTCAAAAACTTGCCAATGTTGTATGTTATTTGGTATGAAAGGCCTATATCTCATTAGTATATGGTATTTTAATTTGAAAGCAGTGGGATGTGTGAATGTTGATGCTTCTTTGGTTAATGCATCAGCCTGTTGATTTTCTGCTCTTGGAATACAATGAACATTAATACAGGAGAATTTTCTTTCGATCAGATCCCAAACACAGTTCCGATAAGATCTTAACCTAGGATGTTTGGCCCGGTATTGACGATTTACCTGTTTCACAATTAGCTATGCATTGCCAAAGACTTCCAAGTTTTTAATTTTCATTCTCATGGTGTCTTCCAATCCTAATACTAGGGCTTCATACTCACATACATTGTTAGTGTGGTCGGTATTCCACTATAATCTATAAGAGAAAGGGACACTACTACTTATGGGAGGATTATTCCACGAAAATTTTCGACGCTTCCACTAGTTTCATATTTTTTTTTAAACAAGGCGGTATTTTCGTTGTTATTGCCACGAAAGTTTGTCGCAATATCGACGAAAATCTTAATTTAACCTAGTCGGGATTTTCGTTGCTATAGCGACAATCTTTCGTGGCAATAGAGACGAAAATTTTGTCTATCTCATTGGTCGGTGTTAACTGCTAGTTGACTATTTTATCTATATATACGTGACTTTAAGAGACTTTGCAACACAATTGCTATAGTTGCGACACTATTCTTGGCTTTTGTTTGAGCTGTTTATTTTTTCCGTCACCCACCGGTTGAACAAATCCAATTCTTGATCTACATAGCTCAGATTTTGAACTTGCAAGGTTAGTATGTTATTTTTCACTGATGTACTCATTTAACTTGTAATTTTTTTTCAAATGTCCAAATTGCATTTAGCTTATTTTTTCCTTGATAATATATTTATATAATATGTGTAGTTATACCATATTTCATGTCTTTGGTTTTTGGATATAGTTAGTATATTCT
>ML841144.1:30259-41376 GCA_009831015.1 Picea engelmannii
TACCCAATTGACAAGACTTCAGCCACATAGTTGAAGCATTGAAGAAAATGACTAGAACAAATATCGAGGATTACAAGTTCTACCATCTTCAAGGTGATCTACTACAAACTCAAAACATTTTAAACTTGACTTTGAAGATTAGAATTGAAAATCAAACGACTTATTATAGTTGGCCTCTTTGGAGCACAAAAGGCACTTGACAATTTGCAAAGATACCTCTATTGGCACAATATGGGATAAAAAATGGGAAGAATACATTCAAGGGTGTACTGTATGTGGCACATCAAAACCAATAAATTGAAGGTTGTACCTCTACACACCTCTGCTACTGTTGACCAGGCTGTGGTAGTTGATTTCAATGAATTTCTTAGGGGTATCCACCTCAAAACACAAGGATAATATCTGGTTATTATTGACAGATTCAGAAATATAAAGATTCTGATTCGAAGATCACCACAGGGATTCAAACCCTTAGTCAGATCTTACCTACTGATAGATGCAGAGACAATAACAAGGAGTATAACCTGTTGGAAAGGATATATGCTTGAGATTTAACTTCAATCTGTTCTTGCCATGACAGAGATTTAAGTTCCTTTCCAACAACTCCTGATATGCAAAACAAATACCCAGTGTAGGATCTACGTGGGCTCAAGACTTCTTCTTGAGCTTCTTCACGTCCATAGCTCTGAAACCATGTTAGTTTTAGGGTAAATTTGAAAAACAACAGTCTCTTTTTAATTTCAATGCAAGAACAACTTAGATATGTTACTTAAACTGAGATAAGATCATATAAAAGATAGATCTATAATATACAGTAGCAGCAAAAGAGAAGAACTCATAAAATTTCTCAGATCTAACAGTAGTGCTGTAAGCTAATATCAGATAACACTAGATCTATATGATGAACCAAGTTTCAGATCATAGACAGTAATGAACAACACTTTAGATACAATAGCAGATCTATATAACACAGTACTAAAAACTCTGCTTGATCAATTTACAAAGAGCATAAACAAATCTATAATGAGATCAGATCTAACTCAAGGAGAAACAAGTAGGAAACATACCTGTTACAAAAACCTACCTCAGAAGAAAAAACTGTAACCACAATAGATATAGGTCCTGATTGTTATGCTTAGACAAAGGTTCAGTTCATGGACCAAGTGGATCTCTTATGCCAAAGAATGAAGGAACTTGCAAGCCACCAAGCTTAAGGGTCACTGGAACAAAACACAAAAGGACCCAAACCCTTCCCAGCCAAAAAATTTACTCAAGAAACTCTCATATCTATACATGCAGGTCTGTAAGTAAACCCTTGTTTCTATAGTGGACAGTGTAGGAGCTTTTTCAAATAGTAACCCTTTAGAAATACCCTTGCATGAGGGCAATACAACAGACTAGAATAGAGTCACCAACACACAACTCACACATTGAAGATCCAACTCAACAAAGACAAGGGATAAGACTTTAGACAACAGATCCGAGGAAGGGTCGTACCCTTAAGAGGATGCAACAATGAAACCCACAGCAGAATAGGACGCGACACCTCCCAGCAAACAATCCCACAGCAGAATAGGACGCGACACCCCCCAACAAACACACAATAGCATAGGATGCAACACCCCCCAGCAACCACACAACGGCTATATCAAAGGGACGACAGCCCTTAAGGGGTCACTACACCAGAGAACAAAAGAGGCCGCTTCACACTTCAGCTATTAACAGTAGAGGACTGAGGCCGCAGGTTTAAGGAACCTCCATGCTATCATAAGTAGAATGATTGTAGGATAGGTGTAGGGGGGGGGTTCTTTAAATAGAAGGTAGGGTAGGGTTAGGTCTAGTTAAGTTACATTAAAGAGTCACATGTTTAAATTTGAAATTTAAACATGTGACAATTATTTAATGTTTAACTTTAAAACATAACCCCTAAATAAATCAACAAAAACCCAAATCAATTAACCAAGGGTAAGGGTGGGTTTGCAAGGTGGCATTACTCATTCCTTCAAATCATATGGTGAACCTATTACTTTATCATCACTGCATATGGGACTTTATCCCTCTTGTGGTTATGTCCTTCTTCAAGGAAGGTCATGTATCATCAAGTACTTGATTTAGAATCAAGTAGCCCCAGGACTTTTTATGAGGTCTTATACACCAAGGTCAGAGACCAAGGATCAACCCATGCCCCAGGCATGGGAACCCTGGACCCAGTCCAGGGGCCCTAGACATATCTATGGTCTTTAACATCTTGGTCCCAGACCAAGAAACCCAATGCCCCAGGCATGGGTACCCTGGACCCAGTCCAGGGGCCCTAGATATATCTAGGGGATTTTATCTGCTTGGTCCCAGACCAAGAATACATGCCCCAGGCATGAGTACCCTGGACCCAGTCCAGGGGCCCTAGACATATCTAGGGACTTCAAATGCTTGGTCCCAGACCAAGAAACCCATGCCCCAGGCATGGGTACCCTGGACCCAGTCCAGGGGCCCTAGACATATCTAGGGTCTTCAAAAGTGCTTGGTCCCATACCAAGGAATCCATGCCCCAGGCATGGGTACCCTGGACCCTGTCCAGGGGCCCTAGACATATCTAGGGACTTGGCCATCCTCCAAGAGAATGGCTCTCGCTGCTGCATATAAATTTAACAATAAGAAGAAAAATAGTTAGGAAGAACTCTTAATGAAGCATATGATACTGAAATCTAAAACATTTGTAGGTCTTGTATATGCTGACAGCTGATACAGAGGAAAGGTTGTAAATGATTAAATTGCAAGAATAATTAATTACCAAAGTAGAGGTTGTACTAAATTGTGGTTAAGCATTCATTAAAAAGATATATGAAAAATATGAAACAACGAAGAAACACATAACTCAAACTTGACCAGATCTAGAATCTTCAATCTGCATTTGTATTAATTCAAAAATATTTATAAATTCTTCTTTACAATGTGCCCAGAAAAATCCCATTCTCAGTATCCTCAAATTATATTTATACCAAACCCCTGATGATTGTTGGTTGGTGATCTCCTAACTCCTAGAGGCAAATGGTTACAAGAATTGAAAACTCCAACCGTTTGCATGATTATCATTTGTTTTCCTATCATCTCGATAGTATAAGTTTTCAAAATGATACTTCGTTGTTTTACTGAAGTATCTCCTTCTTTTTATTTGATACAATCAATACATTTTTCAAGAAAATGTACGAAATTTATGGGAGACTCTGGCAGATCCTTTGCTTCAAATAAATAGAATTTTCTCTGAGTTTCTAGAAGCTGATCTTCAATTTCCTTACCAACAAACTTAATTGATTGAAATTTCAATTTTGGTTTCACTAGCCTTTTGTCTATTAGGGTAACATCCACTTCCTTTAATTGTGAGATTTCCAACTGAATTTTGTTCAAACCATGTTTGAAATTCAACTAGTGTCTTACAATGTTTATCTATCCTAATTTCCCAATGAAATTGTTTCTTCCAATACCTAATGATTCCTTGTCCAATAAATCAAAGATTCTTTCACAATCATCTTTGATTTCTTTGACTATTTTCTTATATTCTACCATGTTGTTTTCCCATACGTTGAGCATGATATCGCCTCTAATCTGCTCTGTGACAAAAAGATTTAGAATTTTCGATACTTCTTCTTTTTCAGAACATACAACTGCCTTTTGGAAAGTGGCCCTTGCTGCTTTAGCTTCTTTTTCTATAAAAATAATGTTATCAAAATCATTGTTTGTTTCCTGAAAATAATTCTGAATAATCTCTATTTGGGAGATTGCTTTTTGTTGCTCAACTTCTATCTTTGCATGTATTTCCAGTGATTGGTCCTGAAAAACTTTCAGGTCTATAACCCGGCCTTTAATTGAATTCAATTTAGCCTATAGTTATCTTACCAATTCTTCTTGCTGAATAACTTGTATTTGGCTAGTTTGCATTTTCTTGTTCATCTCATCCATACTTGTCTTAAGCAATTGAATTTCTTGCTTGTCAACAACTCTAGCCTTCTCTACACCTTTATTTATTTGTTCTTTGATATTTTTCTCGGTATCTTTTAGTTGATCTTGCAACTAGGTTATCCTGTGGTTACTCTGTTCCAACCTTGCTATCATATTGCTAACCGTGAAAAGATTTGTTGTTGCCAACGCTCCCATGGATCCCGCCACCTCTGTAGAGAAATATTCCTCTTCCAAGTTTTTCCCATCCACCAGCACTCCGTGTTTCTTTACCATACCACCTTCTCTCATATACATCTCCTGTTTTAATACAACCTTCCTCTTTTTATTGAAGAAGTAATCAGAGGGAGGAATTTCTTCTCTAGAGATAGGGTCGAGGTCGCTAGCATATATGAATCCTACCTGAGGGAAACCAAAAGTAGATTGTAAAGGGGTCAAGGAAGTGATGGGATTACCCAACTCTGTGGATTTTGTTTCCCCCGTTGTCTTGGGAGTATCAATAGGAATGGTAGATGATGAAGGGGGTGTAGATTGACTGGACTCAGGAGGTGTCTCAGATGTTTTTTCTGCTTTTTCTCCTGAATTTTCTATCTGTGGGACTTATTTGTTTTGTGAAGACCCTTCTACCTCCTGTGGGTTTTCCTCTATGTCTTCTTTATTCCGTGTTTTCTGTCCGAAGCCCAGGGGAATTTTTTCTTGTTCTGGAGGGGATGTTTCTATTTCGCCCTACAATACTTTGGGAAAACCACTTCGTCTATGTCTTTGGAAAGTTAGAAGACTGGTTTGCAAATCAGATGATAACACCTGTACCTTGTCTAACACTTCCTCACAGGTTTTGACCCCTTTGAAAATGTCATCGCGAGGGGATTCCTCATGTTCAAATGCTTTCATGCCACAGTCAACCATGTGGCTTCCCACTATTTGATAAAGGTCGTGCTTCCTATGTTCAAGATTCACCAACTTGACCTCCTCTAGAGCTGCAACTTCAACCTTGGAATGACCCAAGTTGAGTAGCAAAAACCTTCCAATCTGTATGGGAAAGATTGTCCAAAACTTCTTTTGAGCTATCTTCAGTTCTATTCCAATATCAACTGTTATTATCTAATGAGCTACCTCCCTACACACTAGCCTGTCAGGGAGGAATTTGGGAAGTGCATGAGGAGGGATAGAACATCCGAAAACCCTGATATAGGAGAAATTTTCCTCAATAAACCAATCATAAAACGCCTTGATATTTCCTATGACCAACTTCGAAATACGGGGGGGGTGCACAACCATACAACATCTGATGCACTGGTATCACCATGAAATGACAAATTTCGTAAAAATAATCCTTAACATTTTCTTCCCACAACTTAGAATGATATTCATGAATAGGTTCAGGGAAAGCTAGGTTCCAACTCCAATTCATCAAAGGGAAAGGAGTTGTGAAACATATAGCATCCATGATGTATGATGACATGTAAAAGGCTACTGGTCGGCCATTGGATCTCACGGTTTGATACTCCATAATTTCCTTAGCTAGGTTATTTGATAGAATTTTGTTCCAGTTGAAGCTATAGCCTTTGGATGCTTCATGTAAAAGGGGCACCGATTCTGCAGGGAAATGAGTAGGACTTTTCTTCCCAAAAAGTCTACATAACATCATAGCCACATAAACCATGTACTCATTCAAAGAGGCTGTGGAATAAACATTATGGGTATCAACCTTGAATTTTGGTGGGTGTCTCCACCAGTCTTTGATTATGCCAAGGTATGTTTGGTCTGCTTCTGTGCATTCTTTCCTTTGAAATTCACTTACAAATTCTTTATTGTAAATGTATTTAGAATTGGGAGAAAATTTATACATTACTTGTATATGCTTCGGTCTGAAAGAGCCGATGACGACCCCATCGCTGTCTAGAATGCTTCTGGTTTGCACGTCTCTCCTCTCCAAATCCGAACTGATCATGTCATTGTATGTCATGAGTCGTGGGTGTGTGGCTACTGTATGAAGTTCAGACTCTTCTATGTCCCAGAGTTTGTTTTCAGAATCATCGAGAAAATTCTTGATTTCGTAGTCCAGGGTTTAAAAAATTTGCCTCCACGATTTGATGGAATCTATGGCATGCGGTGTAGTATCAGACACAACATCTCCTTGTAGGCTTGAACTTTCAGCTGCTTCTTCACTTTTCTTCGGTGCCTTTCTAGGTGCCATAATGTTCGTTTTTAGTATGAATTTCTGTCACAAAGAGAAATGTGTCAGTTTTCTGAATGCAATTCACTTATGAGTCTAAACAATAAGAATGAAAATTTGAAGAAACCAAACCTTTATTAACCTTTAAGTCTTCTTACGACGGACGTACTGAAACATGTGATAAAACTTTAATGTCTTAATGAGGGAGATATGCCCAGAGATACGCAATTAAGTCAAAAATATCTCTATTCGTCTATTACAGATATTACCGTATATCGACGATTTCAAACTAGATCTTCAAAAGGACTTCTTTCACTAAATCCCGAAATGTGAAACGCGAAAAGTCGTTTTAATATTTAATAATCTCATTTTAAACTAACTTAAATTTGTTTTAAACTTTGTTAAAGAAAATTCACGATTTCGCATTTCCGAATTTCGGGGATCCTGTACCCATGAGATATGTCATGAGCAAACCCTGAATCATGAAATCACGATGGGATTAGTTTAGACACTGATTACTTGTATTAACTCTTTAATCAATTACGATTAGTAATTAACTTCTTCCTTTGGGAAAATCGGGGACCGAGAGTTCAAAGGCTAGTGCTTTGACAACAACTTGATACAAAGAAACCCGAATCGTGAAAGATTAAGTTGTTGATCGTTTTTAAGAGTTTAATTAATCACAATTAGATGATACTTTGTGAAACGCACCTCTGGGTTTATAGCACCTACTTTTTCCTTTTTATTATTACTTAAATATAAATCCTTTTCGGAATTTCGACACTAGGAAATCTAGAGTTGTTAATTAGGAAAACATGCTTTGTGAAATGCCGAATCGCAAAATGCGAAAAATTGAAAGACTTTTGACTCTCTTTAGGATTAAGGGAGGCTCCGTGACTAGAAAAAAGCTAAGCTTCAGGTTTAAAGGGATACAAAATTAAACTTCATATCAACATTAGGCTCCATCTAGGGATCTCATTTCCTTGTGGGATGAGAAGAACATGTAGACCAAGTGCATTCATTGGGTAAATGGAGTCAATAACTCCACTTTGTGAAAAGGACTGAGAGGGCAATTGAGATAAGACTTTAGGATCTCTACATTTGATTTTGAAAATTCTTCAAAGATAAAACATCCAATTTTCTCGAGTTAGGTTCTCAATAGATTTCCTTTTCTGAAACCGACCTCAGATCTGTATAAGATAATCAAAACCAAATTAACCATTCTACCAGGTTTCATATGATTCCATTTGCATCAAGGTAAAGTAAACATAAATGTGTCAGATTAGGGGATCCCTTAAACCTATAATGTGAATCCAAGCATGGTGTCCTCTGCACACTCCCACGTGGAATTCATCGAGAACCCTTTCTATTTCGGTCTTGACTAAGAAGCTCAGCAGGAAACCCAAAGGGTCTTTCCAATACAATTTACCATCTATGATACAATATTTTATAGCATGTAACTTTAGTGTCCTAGTTTTAGAGGGGGTTAACTCACTGGGACATTGAAGGGTTAGCAGGTAAGAAACAATATCGTGATACCAAACTGAAGTGGAGAACTTGTCTTGGATCTCAGTTGTGGGTGCAGTAACGCCAAGCTCATCTATTTCTATAAATCCCTTGGTCTCTTGTAGTTGATTTATTCCAAGTACTCTCAAATTTGGTTTGGCTAACAATTTGGCTAGACCCTGACCTTTGATAATTTTAGTTGGTTTGACTTCTAGGTCGAACTCCTAGATTTTAGCCAGCCACTTGCCTCTTCTTCCAACACTAGTATATCTTTAACATAACTTGAAGGCATGTAGGAAATGATCTTTGAGTGCAAAAGTAGGTTCTAAAAGACTTGAGAGCTTTTACCATTGCTTAATCTTGTTTTTCCAATATGTCATATTTGTAAATTCTAACCTTGTACAATATCTACTGCAAACTAATATTCAGAAAAGAACAGAAAAGATACAATGGCAAATACAAACATTACACAGAGATTTTTCACCTGGAAACCCAAACCGGGAAAACCAACATATATATTATATTCATACATTGTGTTACATTGTTTACAATACAATATACATATAGGAGCCAGCGGCATCCAAAACCCTAACCCAATGACCTGGATTAGTCCAAAACCCTAATCCCTTAACCGGGAATAGAAAACCATCGACAAAAAACCATGTGCCGAAAAACCACCTAAATAAAATGTGGCCCCGGAAATATGTCGTCTCGGTAATATGTCATCCCGGAAATATGTTGTCCTGAAAATATGTCGTCTTGGTGCGAAATTGTTTTTTGGGGGCGCTGCCCCTGAACCCCTGTGCGGGGGGCTCCGCCCCCCTGCACCCCCCGAGGGGGGGCCTAGAGGCCCCCCCTCTAACCCCCCTGCGCGCCCGACGTAGACGCTTAGACACTACTACTCGTGAAAAGAATATAACACATACCCAAACATTCTCCCACTTGTTGTTTTCTTTGCACACAGGGGGTTACAGGGTTACATAGTCAACAATCCACATGACCCTGGTATATGGTTGTACATCAAGCGTTGAGGACAACACTTTCATAAGAGGGATGGAATGTTAGGTAGCTAGAGAGGTAGCAATGGGATGGCCCAGAGGGCCCATAGTGATAACAGTGGAGGCCATTTAATGTAAGGTGAACTAGGTTCACTATATTATTAAATAAGGCCCACTATGGTAGTTATATATAATAAATGGGTAGTTAGATATAATAAATGTAAGAGGACTTCTTAGAAGGTTCTACTTCTAGAATATTCCTTCTCTAGAATGTTCTTAGGTGATGGTATCACTATATAAAGGGGTTCAAGCAATGTAGTGGGACATGAAGAGAAATATTGTATTTGGAGTTGAAGCTCATAAGGAGGATGCCCCCTCGAAGAGGTAAGTGAATAGGAGAGGATCCTTTCCATAATAATATCCATTGTATGATGTTTCATTACCTCAAGGGTCTGATATAATAAAGAGTGGTTTTCATATATTATTGTCTTCAACATTTTGGTGAATGGTTTGGTTTATTCTTGGTCTTATTGAAGTATATTTGCAGATCTGGTATAGGTTCTTAATAGAGTTCACCCCTTCCTTTATACATTGTATTTTTTGTTTAGTACTATTGTCAATTTTCCATTCATGGAGAGCTTCTTCCAGCTACGTAGGAATATAAGATGTAACATAATATAATCTTGTGTCTTCTTCTACTATAGAAAGAGCATATGTTACTACATTATCCTTTCCCTTTTTGTAGATTATTTCAAAATCAAACCCTTGCATTTTTTCTACCCATTTTTGTTTCTCTTATGATGACAATATTTGCGTCAAAAATTACTTTAGGCTATGATGGTTTGTCTTGACTTTAAAGTGCCTCCCAATGAGAGTGACTATAGCCATTTTTTTATTGTATGTTAAATTGCTTCCATTTCTTTTTCATATGTAGATATCACCAAATGTTTTCCCTTGAATTGTTTTCTTTTTGCTAGGATATTTAGACACTTAGGACTTAGTTAAGATCAACTTGGTCTAATGTGTCATTAGGTAAAAGTGTTTTTCTTTAGCCATTAGCATGTGTATGTAGTTAGGTCATCTGAAGGTCACAATATGTTTTCAACATAGAGTGATTTGATGACTCATATTCTTCTTGATATTAATGACTACATTGATATGTGGCTTAGCACCCAATTGATCCATGATATATATTTAAAGAGCATGAAGGGTCATTTTTCGATGATTGATTGTGAGAAAGTCTATTGTGATTCTCTCTATAATATTTTCTTTGCATTAATAAATTGCTCCATGTGGCCATGTTGGTCGGGGATGTGGATGTTTCTGCACAAGGGTTTTACCACGTAAAAGCATCAGTGTGTTGATCTTTGATCTAGTTGTGTGAGTGGTTACCAAAGGTGTTCATTATCTGTTGGAATACATGTGTTGTAGAATATGGTATCAGAGCGCATTTGAAGACCCACTTCCTTTGTAGATCAATATTGTGAAGCCATGTTGCCACATCTTTGTTTCTTCCATTTCCATATATTTTTGGGATGAGAGGACTATTCTATTGCGCCAAGAACACTCGTTTAAGTAAGGAACACCTTTCGTTTCACTTAAAAATCTATTTTCATTTTCCCAAAATACGACCATTTCAGTCAGATCTAGAGGTATGAAGCCTGAATATGCCATTTAAAATTTTTACAAAGATAATATTTTGGTTTTACTTCGGTTTTCTATTTTTTAATTTCCGGGTTGCTACTCTTTTCGATTTGCATACACTTTTTTCCCTGCACTCTCTGCGATCTCGATGGATCAGAAACAAAGCGGAAAGAGTTTTCTTGTCTTCATATGCTCTTTGTCGTGTGGTATGTGTGATCTTGGTAAATAAAAAACAAAGAGAAAAATTACATTTTCCAGGTAAGCTAACCAAGATCTAACCCTTGTTGTTGTCGAGAAATGTTNGTGTGTGTGTGAATGCATGAAAATAAGTTTTTATTGAGCACTCACTCCAAGGCCGTCTTCAACAACAACAACCCCAATTATCCTTAAAACTATAATGTGTTTTGCACTAGCTCAATTGGTTGAAAGTTACTTTACTTAGTAAGAGGTCTTGAGTTCAAGTTTTTTTTTTTTTGTTATATTAAGAAGTAAATGGTTGTATCAGATTACCTTGGAAAAAGAGCTAGAACCCGTTGATGATGAAAACAAAGTCAAATGGGATAATAAGAGTAACAAAGCACGTGGACTAATTAGAATGCCAATCTCTCTTGATTTAAGGTTCCACCTTCAAGGAATTGATGCTCTCGGTGCAACTTGGACTAAGCTTGATGATGTGTTTGGTAAACACAATATTATTCAATCCCACTAGATAGAAAATCAGTTAATGACTCTAAGTCCTAATGATTTTCCTTGCATTGAAGATTATTTATCTAATTTCAAAACACTTAGAATTTTATGTATAGACTACAAAATAGATCTAAAGGAAGACCTATGCATCTATA
>ML841144.1:41476-58003 GCA_009831015.1 Picea engelmannii
AGTTCCTTATTATATTCCATCAGTTCCTCACTTTCTTTCATCTTTCTTCCCATTTCTGTTTTTTTTTTTTTTTTGACAAGAACTGTTATGTTGTATTAAGCGGCATTCTAGCAAGCCAGAATCAGAAAGTTACAAATCTGAAGAAGGTTGGTGACCTCTAATAGTGCTGCCAACCTTCTTGTGAATGTCTTGGGAGACCAATCCCATCTGCTTCTTGAGCTAATTCAAGAGAATGACAAAAAATGCATACATGAGTAAATTCTCACAAACTGTGAGCATAGTAGAAGACAGAAGCAAAGCATTAATCCGAGGGGGATGAAATTTTCCCCTTAAAGAAGGGATCCAACTTTTTCTGAGAACCTAAAGAAATGTTGGAGATCGCCTCCTTTTCTCTGCGCGCTTTGTTGGTCCTTCACCCTCGGGTAAGGGGTGGTGACGAAACTGAATTGTCTTTAGGTTCAGAAGTTTCCACAGAGCCGCTAGAGGGGACTGAAACGCCCAAACCTACAGAGGCAGAGGGTTCTGGATCTGAAGCCCGAATTCCTCTCGCTGCTAATGAATCTGGGGGGCTGGAATCCGGAAGGCTTTCGTCTGCCGGAGGGTCTTCCTTAACTGCTGTTGCTTCTGGATCTAGGGCTTCATCTTCCTTCAACGCATCAAAGCTGTTTTTATTTTCTAGAGTTGCCTCTGCTGAATGAGTGACCTTCGGAGCCTGGGCTAGCGGATCCTTTCACCTTGGCTGCCTTCATCGGTTAGATACTGGCTGAAAATCATCTTCTTTGACTGGTCCCGACTCCTTAGAGGCTTTGGGGAAGCTTTTTGTGAAATGACCGTAATCATGGCACCAAAGGCACTTAAAAGGAATCTGCTCGTAGTCCAGCTCTTGGACATGGCACCATTCCCCCACAGAGATCTTAATGGCTTCCGGTAGTCCTTTCTCGAGGTTAACCTCAACACAAATACGAGCGCAGGTAAACTGATCCCCTTTCGGCTCCACCCTGTCCATGAAACGCCCAAGCTTATTTCCAATGTCCTCTAGAGATCTTTCCCCCCAGAGATATAAGGGAAGATGAGGTAGCCTAACCCAAACAGGGGCTGCAGTGATCTCGGATCCGGGATTGAATTCAAGAGTCCAGGGGGCTAAGAACAACCCTCTCGACCCTATGAAATAGGGTCCAGATCTGAAAACTAGATCACGGTCCTCTTTCCTCGAGAAACTGAAGACAAAAAAAAACCTGCCTACTGTGCACAGTGCAACCTCTCCCTGTATCAGCAACTTCCAACGATCATCCATCCATGCCTCCACCGTTTTGGGGCTAGGCCATAACCCCGTAAACTTTTCGATGAGAGCCTTCTCTGCTAGATGGAGGGAAATATTGCAAGGCTCCTCTGGAGATAGCTCCAGGGAAGGGATCTCCTCCATCTTCTTAACAAACTTGGACGTGAGAGAAGGCTTGGATTTAGTTCCTGCCGAGTGGACTAACGCTTTGAATGCTTCCAAAGGATCTTTTTCCATCTCGGCTATCGGATCTGGGGCCATCGTAGCAGGGCGACGACCACCAGCAAACAAGAAGACGGAGCAAGTCATAGAGGCAAGCCAAGATCACTGCTCCAAATCTCATGCAAAAACTTGGGAAAACGCAAGCGAAGCGCAGGAGGGACGCTCTGAAAACTGCCGACCCGCGGCCCTGTATGCATAGAAAGCAAGGGGATCCCTGATCGGCTGCTACAGACGAATATCCGTGCCCCTGCAAATGAAAACCAGAGCGGAGGCGGCTAGGGTTTAGGCCCTAGCCGCATTGACTTTCCAACTCGCTTCATATGTTCTTCATCCTTCCCATTTCTGTTTTAGTATTTATCAATCAACCTATTTCAATAACCTATCATTCAATTCGTTGATTTGAATGTCTAATTTGGATATCTGGTTTTGCATCTCCTCATTTTCTTCACAAGTCACGTAGGAGATTTTTGTAGGTTTAATTGGTGAAGTAAATTTTGGATCTTTCTTTGGAGCCATGGAAAAAATCAAAGTAAATACACAACAAATGAATCCCACAATAAAATTCAATGCATTGAGTATTTAACATGCATTTAACAACATTATGAATTTTCACCAAATATACATACACACAATAACACATAATTCACTCAGTAACATAGTTTATGCACAACAATAAAATCTCATAAATAAGAACATAAAAACATAGATAAAAAACTTATCTTTTTATCAACATGTGTGAAACCAACTATAGAGGATGGACATTCCTCCCAACCATATATTTTCTGCTCCAAATCTCAGAAGCAAATCACCCTCGATCTAGGGCTATGAATCCATAAGAGAGGTTGTCTCTATTGTCCATTGACAGCCCAGCACAACCCACAAAAAGTTGATTTTTCCCTACAACTATCCCAATCCAATAGCTCTCTTCCTCTCAACCTGCACAACACAAGGAATGGGATCCCCCTTCAATGAAAACAGTTCCTCAGGCCTTCCCACTTCCCTCCAGGGATCTAGCATAGGTTGGATAGGAATTTGTCTTGTCGTAGACTCTAGGGATGCAACATGATAAGATCACAACAACAAGCTCACTACTTTAGGGTAATATCTCACACACAAAATCTCTTTACAGGACTAAAAACCTATTTCTTCATGAATTTACAACTCCAACAAGCTGCCACACATGCTCACTGTTAGAAATAATAGGTGTGCTCATTTAACCATAGACACTATAACAATATTGTCACCCAACCATAGGCACAAATGCCACCCTCGAGCACCTTAAACTTGACAGAGAATAATTACGGTAGAAAATCAATAGCCAACCAAGGGTAATGCACCAAGCAAAGATAACCAAGACTGATCAAAATGTCCAACCCAGAAAGACCGAAATTACAGGTTTGCAGTAACTGCAACTGCAACTACCCTCCAAACTTGCGTCCTAAATTTCTGTAGTGCGCACTACTGAATTTTTGCAGTTGCGAGCTGTGTCGTCCAAATGAGCTTTGTCGTCCTATATTTATGCTGCTCCTCCTTAGCTGTCTGGGCCGACTTCTCATTCTGGAGGCTAAAAACTTAATATTAAATATTTCCTTTAGCTGACTTGTCTTCTAGAGTTATGTCCAATGCTTTAGGGTTTCTTCTTGCTTCTTGGAATGTTCTAGTCTCATCAAAGGTTACAAGTGGAGGTTAATACCTTCCGTAGATACCGTAACATCAAAACTCCCTCCTAGTTAGGGAGGTATTTTAAAGGTAATGGTCTTGAGCACAAACATACCATTCAATCGGTAGCATCATCATAGCCACACAAGATATCTCATGATCAAATCACGAGCACCATCATCACTATCAGTATCATCTGATAGAATCAACTATATTATTTCTCAAAGCCATACTCCATCTGAGTAATCAAGCATGATACTGGATAAGTCACTCACTCCACATAGTGATACAAGAATCATTCTTCTAATCTGGACATATGTCCTAGAAGAATAACTATTCCAATATAAGTTGGAATCCACACCATGGGCTACAAGGACTATTCTTCTCATCCAGACATATGCCCTAGAAGAATAAATGTTCTGGACCATTTTCTATCTGGAGAATGTCTGTCGACCGACACACTAACTATCCATCTAGTTGATAATAATTTCCAACACTACTAATAGTCTACATGGCAATCATAACAATTCCATTCAATAGAACACAATTGTGTCTATCCATAGTAGTACACAACTACTATCTAGTGGTACACAACCACACCAAGTAGCACACGACTACTTAATCAGTGACACATAGTCACAACCAGTGGAATACATCCACCACAATAGCATGCATCTACTATCCAGAGTCATATAGTCTCCATAGCAATAATATCATCTAATATCAACCTGCATAAAACAATATCATGATATAAACTGAGTCATATGGGCCATTATTCCACTCACATCTGTGAGATCTGGAATAACATCTTCCCTTAGAAAGTAAAACATCAACCATGGGCTATCTAGACTATTATTCTCAAGCATATAAGAATAGCTGTCCCTGATTTATGAGCCTGGACCATTCACTTAACTGGGCCATTTCTCCAACACTAATCATAGTGAAACCTGGAGAGAATGAGTATGCCCTAGGGAATGCCTATCCCTGATTGTTGAACCTGGACCATTCACCTAACTGGTCCATTCTTTCAACACTAATCATAGTGAAACCTGGAGAGAATGAGTTTTCCCTAGGGAATGACTATCCGGACCATTTCATGAAGAAATGATTGTCTTGCACCAACCTCCAAAATGGACCATTCTTTGAAGCTGTTCACAATTGTGAACTTCGAAAGAATGACTTCCCAGTGAGGCAGACCATTCTACTTGACCACTACTCAGAGTGACTTCCAAGAAGAATGACTTTCCTAGACCATTCCCCCACACTAGCCACAAGGGGAATCACTGTCTATGGTACATCAACAATCTATTGAACCATTTTCATTACAAAAATGATTGTTCGATTTGGACCATTTTCTAAACTAGAAAAATGCATGTCCGTTAGAAATCTCAAACCAATTTCTGAACTGGAAAGGAGCTGCTCATCCTGAACCATTTTTCGAACTAAAAAATGATTGTCCAAACATATCAGTGCTCCCTCCCAACCTTGGCATAATCTCATCCTTTTTCAATAAGGAATCCATCTCCACGAGCCCCAACTTATTTCTTGAGTACGCAAAATTTTCATATTGGACAGATGATTTACCAAAATATCTGCTATCTGATCATATGTGGAGATATATTGGAGAACCACTTCTCTTTTCTGGACTTCATCACGGAGAATATAATTCTTGATCTCAATGTACTTTGGTCTTTCATGGAACATTGGTTTTCTCTGAAGGCTTCATATAGCTATTATCATTAAAATATATCATGGTCAAATTTAACACTTTTGTTTTCTGCTAGCTCATGACATCGTGGCAAGGCTCAAACTAAAACATATCCAAGTGGCACTTCTTTTGTCATCATTAGAGTTTTCCATGGATTACCAATCCATCATCCTAGACTTCTGAGTAACTATTCTGATACACTATCTTTTTCATAGAAGGTTTTTACCACGCTTCTGCTGTATATGAGATACTCTACATCAAGTTGTTTGAATCCATACAGGGTATTCTTATGTATGCATACATTGGTCTCTTTATAGTATAAGCTTCTTTCTCACTTGCTTTATTGGGAAGAACCGTCTTTTACGTGTAAATTCCAATCCATGGATACTACAAGAGGTATATCTGGTTTACTAGAACAAGATGTTGTGATAGTCTTCTCCCTCCTTCTGGAAGAAATTATGAATCTTACAATGCTTCCATTCATAAGTCTTTTTCACATTTTCTTACTTACACTGTTCTTTATCATAACTTCCATTTCTTCTGCTTGATTTCTTCTTAGTGGGTTCAAACCAAGCTGGTAGTATTGTGATTTTTGGTATAATAACTGGTTGTTCTTGCTTTTATTTCTTTCTTGGAATCTTCATGTTCTTCCTCATGTCTCTCTTTAGATCTTGGGTCCATGGGTTCTTCTATATGCCCCGAAGATTCCAACTTCTTCCTTTTGTCATAGAATCATGGATGTAGATGGAAAACCAAGGATACTTTAAGGCTTCTTTTCAAAGAAGACTTGTTCTAGAGTAAGACTGAACACATGTTGCTTATCATGGCTGCTACTTTCAATGGGAACATGGATAGATTCTTCATAATCCTCAATGGATCATATTTAGGATTAGCTCCCTCATAATCCTTGCTTCATATATGAATGCATGCTCTTATTTTGGAATTCTGTAATCAACTCCCTCCATCTAAGACAGTCCATGCTTCCGTCTACATCCTTATTTCCTTATGCAAGGTGTCACAAGTCTTTTTCTAATTTCCTCTTGATTGTTGACTTCTTTCTATTTTGACTCCTTCTGGTTTTCTTCAAGTTTGATTTTGATTTCGGCTTATCTGGAAGTTGTTACATATATAATAACTTCCACGGGAATTGTTATCAAAGATTGCCAACGTACTTCATCTTTTCATGTGTATTGCTTGACTTATAGTCATCGTGATAGCAATCCTTATCTTGTTGTTCTTCCATAGGTGTTGTTTCACTTGAACATATTATTTTCTAAGAAATAGATATACATGATATGTACAAAAACTATGTAAATATGGTATGTACAAGTACTTTGAAGAATTTTTTACCTTGACTTAGAAGAAGTATGTTTTATCCTGCTTGGCCTTCTTTGAGGGTTACCTTTCTTTGACAATTGATGCTTCATGTATTTTCCTTCCTTAAGACAAACTTCCTCTTATTTTTGAAATTCTTGAATTTCGTTGTGAAGGCTTGATCATCACATTTCTTTTGGGATTTCTCTTTTGTGATAATCCTTGATTCTTCTTGTGCACATCAAATCCTAATTTCTTCAAATGTGAGATAATCCTTTCTTGTGTTCATGCTTGCGGAAAATGCATCCCATGTATTGGGAAGGATGTTGAGTACTATATTTACTTAGTTCCTTGAAATGATTTCTTTAATATCTTGTAGTTGATCTCTTAACTGAGAGATTCTCACAAGGTATGATGTTATGCTTTCATCATCATTCATTTTCATGTCACGAAGCTCATTCTCCAGACTCAATACTTGTCCAATGTTTCTGACTGGGAAGATATTAGTTAGGGCATCATACATCTTCCTAGATGAGTCAAGATGAGAGATGTAGAGTAGCAAGTATTCTTTTACAGAGTCCACTATGAAACTCATGGAATTGATGTCGCTGTCCTTGAACTTCTCCATAATTGCAATGTTCTGAGGTTCCTTCTCTTTTCCTTCTTCAAATTGTGGTTCCACGATCTTTCCTTTCACGATATCCAACACTTTATTCTTGGCAAGGATGAGGTCGATCCTTTTCCTCCATGCTCTGAAGTTAGAAGCTCCTTCTAACTTGTTTTCTGACTTCATAGACTAAGTCATGACTGCTTTGACTTGGTCAACCTTTGACTTTGACCAAAAATTCAAACTTGACGTCTTAGCTTATTGAGAGTACCAGGAGTTGTGCTAGGTTAGGGTGCACTAGGCTATCCAGAAATTAGGTAAATCTCTTCACTTAAGGTGCCTCAACAAGATGGTTAGGGTTTCATTACTGCAGTAAAAACTTTGACTGCAAATGCAAATATAACTGAGAAAATCCTCCCAATCTATATTCCAGCGGTTAGACTATCCAAATATAGTGTGGGCCCATAACCTGTTAGAAATAATAGGTGTGCTTGTTTAATCATAGACAATATATCAATATTGTCACCTAACCATAGGCACAAATTCCACCCCCGAGCACCTTAACCTTCACAAAGAATAATTACAGTAGCAAATCAATAGCCAACCAATTCTAATGCAACAAGCAAAGATAACCAAGACTAATCAAAATGTCCAATCCAGAAAGACCGAAATTACAAGTTTGCAGTAACTGCAGCTGCAACTACCCTCTAGACTTGAGCACTAAATTTCTGCAGTGCGCAGTACTGAATTTATGCAGTTGCGAGCTATGTCCTCCAAATGAACTCTGGCATCCTGTATTTATACTGCTTCTCCTTAGGTGTCTGGGCTAACTTCTAATTCTGGAGGCTAAAAACTTAATATTAAATATTTCCTTTAGTCGACTTGTCTTTTAGGGTTATGTCCAATTCTTTAGGGTTTCTTCTTTCTTCTTAGAATGTTATAGTCTCGTCAAAGGTTACAAGTGGAGGTTAATACCTCCTGAAGCTACCATAATATCAACACTCACTATGACTTCCTTCAAGCTCCAATTTTCTATTCTCCCTTGTCATCCCAAAAACTTATTGTAAAAACTCTTTTTTTTCATATGATTTCCCTTTTTCCCAAGCAAGTTAACTCTCACACTCCCTAATTTTGATTGTTCTAAGCACCATTCTCTCAATAAATGTGGGATGTGACTTCTCACACTCACCCTCTTACATGTATTTAGTGATTGGACTTTCATACACTCAAGGAAAAATTAGAAGGTTTACTCAAAATAATATATTTTTGGAAAAAATGATTGGGATTTAAGACACATGAATAAAACCCCATTTATACCCTCCTCTCTTGTGGAAACTCACCCCCCATGAATCTATCCATTTCCATTTGCATCTAACATCACATTTTATTATATTATTTTTGAAATAGAATGTTTACATATTGCATTGCCTGGCCCACTACCATATATCATATTTACATTATACATCATTAAATTAGGGATTAAAAACATGGATGTTACATTCCCCTCCCCCTACAATTTGCACCATCCTCTATGCACAACACCATACCGGTATACATGTACACAATTACGTCATAATACTTGGTATTTTGCAAGTTCACAACTTTTGCAATAGTTCCAACCAAAAACCTCTTATTCCCCTCAACTTGCACAACCCAAGGAAGTGTGTCCCCTTCTCTACACCACATTCCCTCAGACTGTACCACTCCCCTTCCAAGGCTCTAGCATAGGTTGGAGATAATACACTAGATGTGGTTCATGAAATCTAGTTACCAAAATGGAGCCTTGCACACATATACACAAATGCACATTCAATTTTATTCAAAATTTGCAAAAACTTGTGGGTACTCCTCCCACATAGTCTTCTTCTGATCTCACGTAGTGTCTTAAGGATCATAGTGTTTATGTTTTGGTAGATTCTAGAGGTATTAACCTCCAAATGTAATCTATGACTTTGAATAGAATATTTCAAAAGAAAGTGAACCATTAAACAGATGTGTGGAAACCATAGAAGACAAGTCGACCTAGCAAAATAAATAATATTAGAATATTATCTTCCATAAATACAAGTCAACTCTATAGGAAAAAGATAAACAAAAAATATAATTACCAGAAATTCAGGTCAGCCCAGCCATAAAAGTCACTGGACAGATTAATATAAATAGAGGACGTTTTATCTCATTTGTACACTAAGTTAGTGCGCAAGTATTGTGGAGAGTTGCAGTTGTCGCTGCAACTGCAACTGGAAGGAGGAATAAGGGTGCATGGTCATATATTGGTCTTGGACTCTCTATTGGTGATTTTCTTGGTGATATTATTGCTAAGTATGGCACAAGTTTGAGAGAGAGAGTAGTGCAGCTGTAGATGATGCAATTGTGTATGGTACACGTTCTCTGGATATGGAGACTCTCTCTCTTGTGCACTACCCTTGGAGAAGGATCTTTTTACTTGTATTGAGTTGTTTCTATAGTTAGAAACTAGGGTTTATTTGTTGGTTATGGAGTAGGCTTTCCATAATTATTCTAAGTAAAGGTTAGTGTGATTAGGGGTGGCATATGAATGCCTATGGTTGGGAGATAATGATGTGACATTGTCTATGTTTAAACGAGCATACCAAAATTTCAACATGGTATCAAAGCTAGTTTCCTTCATAACAGTCTAACTGCTGGAAGGAATATCCTTAGTTTCCCCCATTTCCAAGATCATTGAGCACTTACTGAACTCACTAATAAGGTCACCTAAGTAGGACACATCTGTTCCTTCGATCATATATGTAAATTTATGAAGTTAAGATATTATGGTTTCCTCATAAAAAACCCTAGGTTTGCAGTGCTAGTTCCTTCATGCCAGTTCCTTCGTGCCAGTTGCAACACCATTTGTAGTTCCAGTTGTAGCACCAGTTGCAGTGCCAACACTAGTTGCAACACCAGTTGCAGTACCAGTTGTAGTAAAGTTTCTTTGAAACGTTGGGCCTAATATTTGGTTGTTCTAGTGCACCTTACCCTAGTGCATCTCCAGTTACCTTTAGATTTCAAGTTGGAGAACTTTGAAGTTTTAGGGTTCATCATTGATTTCCACTGATGCCAGATGGTGCCACTGTCTTCCACTGCCTGTCGTTGCTGCCATAGGTATGTACATATATATGTTTAAACTGTATCACTATTTTGAGTGTGATTGCAGGAGAAGAAATCTCTAGTCCAAGAAACAATCGTAGATCCAGACGGATATCAGATCCAACACATCCAGAGGAACAACACACTCTAGGTTTGATTGTTTTCATATGCCTCTAGATGTTATGGCATTATTTTGACCTTATTAACATCTAGTTGTGTTTTTATCCATTGAAGTTATTATTATCATACTAATGTCTGTTCAAAGTTAAAGTTAGAAACTAAATTTATTCAAAGTATTAGATTGATTAAGGATGATATTTTAGACTTTATTTGCATTATATTCTCTAACTCTTATTTCTGTCAAGAAAGCATATTGTCTTAAGTACATGGGACATGTTGAAAAGAATACTTGTCATCTTAAGTGAAGGAGGCTCAGAAGAAAATCAACAACACTCATTCTTGAATATAAGACTCCATGTTCTAGGTTTGATTGATAAAATTAATAAGTTTCCAATTTGCACATATCAAGTTTTATAATTGCTACATTACTAGTTGTGACAACAATCCTTGAAAGGTTCTATTACTGCTAAATACAATGAATACTTGGTGGCATGTGAGTAATATTGATATAAATGCTTGCAAGATGAACTAACATCTCCTCTAGGAGATACTTCTTGTTTTATTTCCAGGCAAGTCACCTTGGTANTATATATATATATATATATATATATATATATATATATATATATATATATATATATTATTCTTGTTGACATAGATATGTTCTTATGAAAATGCTATTATACTTTTTGTTCTTGTTTTCTTGTTCCGGGAAGGTTACCATAGAGGGATGATTGATCACAACACTAGAAGAGTGTTGTTCCTATTTATTCTTATTGTATTTTTATTTTGTTTCTTGTTCTAGGCAGGTCACAAGGAATAGCTCTGAGAAGGAGCTATTGTGATTATTGTTCTTGTTCTTTTTATTATTATTATAAGACTATTATTCTTGTCTACTATTTTTCCCTTTGTTGTCCTTGTTCCGGGAAGGTCATAGGTGATAAATCTGAGGGAATATATAGTGACGGCTGCAGGAGACAACATATTAAATGGTCTCTAGTTTGAGACATGGAGAAGACTATCCAGATAAGAAGTTGTATACATGAACGTATACATCCATGTACCAAAGAAAAAGAAGATGAAGAAGGGTACTTTTGCGATATACATAGTATCTCATACAGAGATTGATTGTAAGGAGAAGAAGGCTCCAAAGATGACTAAACAAATCCCTCTATTGCAATTGATCACTCTTCAGATCATCAGGAAGAGTTAGTAAAGCCATAAGGGCCTACCCATAATCATTGCAGTAACCAAGAAGAGACCAACGTGGTCCCATAAAACTTTGTAGGATGCAACATTGATGAGCCATATCATGAGGAGTAGATGGATCCGAAGATTATATAGACTCAGAGGGAGTCGAGATTCATAGGGAGAATAGAGATTCAGAGAATTTCACATTCATATGAGAGACGTCTTCCAGATTTGACAGAAAAATGCCATGGGTTGAGAAGGCTAGATCGAAGCTTCAAAGGGTTCGATGAGATATGAGATCTTATGGGAAGATTCCCTTGCTTCAGTAGACTTTTCTACAGTGACCAAGGAGGAAGCCGGTTAGAAGGAATGGGACACATATATTTTCCTTGGTTCCAAGACCAAAAGGAAAGTAAGTGGTGACTTCCAAGTTGATCTACAAGATCAAGCATGTTGCAGATAAATAGCCTAGAGATGTAAAAATCTTGATTTGTGTCTAGAGGATTCTCCTAGCAAGAGGGAGAATACTATGAAGAGACACTTGGTCCAGTATATTTCTACCGATGAATAGGTAACATATATGTTGACCAAGCCTCTGTCAGGGAAAATCTTGGAATGGTCCAAATTTTTTTTTCTCCAGTAGTGAGAAGTGATGTGTTCCCTAATAGAGGGAAGTGATGAGATCCCCAGTAGTGGGAGATACTCCAACAAAAGTTAATACTCCAACCCAGACTGGTATGCTACCCCAATGCAGGCTGGTATGCTACCCCAACGCAGGTTGGTATGCTACCCCAATGCATGTTGGTACTCCAACACAGGTTGGTATGCTACCCCAACATAGGTTGGTACTCTAACGCAGGATGGTATGCTACCCCAACGTAGGTTGGTACTCCAATGAAAACTAGTATGCTACCCCAGTGCAGGTTGGTATGCTACTCCCACACGAGTTAGTATATTACCCCAATGCAGGTTGGTATGCTACTCCAATGAAGGTTGGTACGCTACTCCAGTGAAAGTGAAGAACTTCCTATGACATATAGATCCATGATTGACAACAAGACAATGCCCGAGGTTTGTAGAAGCAAATAAGAAGTGATGATGATCATGCCAAGAGGAATACCTTCCTCATTAAGAGGGAGTGTTAAATTTTTGAGTCAGATTTTGTGTGAGATGATGAGTTACTAGTTTTGTATGAACTAGATGCCGACCTGTAGTGTTAGAATGATTCCTAGTTAGAGTGTCGATCAATAGCATCAGAGGTTACTAGTTGGAGGGCCAACCAATAGTGTTGGAGGTGTTTTCTAGGTAGATGGATGATGTGCGGCTATGATGGTGATACTTGTTATATGATTTGTTTGATCATATGATAGCCTATGTGGCTATGGTGATGATACCTGTAGACTAGTCTGCAAGACCATGTGAGTCTTTCCCATGCCATGTGAGATGGATGGATGTGTTTGAGACCACTACATGAAGAACATATTATTTAATACCTCCCTAGCTAAGAGGGAGTGTTGATGTTTTGGTAGATGCATGAGGTATTAACCTCCACGTGTAATCGATGACTTATAATAGAATATTTTGGAAGAAAGTGAACCAATAAAAATATGCGTGGAAACCATAGAAGACAATTCGGTTGTGCAGAATAAATAATATTAGAATATTATCTTCCAGAAATACAATTTGGCTCCACAGGAAAAAGATAAAAATAAAATATAATATTCAGAAAGTTAGGCTGGTCTAGCTAGAAAAGCCACTGGACATATTAATATAAATAGAGGACATTTTAGCTCATTTGTACACTAAGTTAGTAAGCAATTCTTGTGGAGAGTTGTAGTTGTAGCTGCAACTGCAGCTGTAAGGAGGAATAAGGGCACATGGTGTTAGAAAAACAGGACCGCAGAGCAATAAAATAAAACAAATGTAGAAAAAAAACATAGAAGACACACAATACAAGAGAGACACATATTTACGTGGTTCACCCAGTGTGGGCTACGTCCACTAGAGAAATTGCCAGGTCCTTCCTTAATTATTATCCAGCAATTGAATGGATACAACCTACAACAAAACCCATTGTAACTTCCTCTTATTTCTCTCACAGTCTCCTCTCTCAGAATACAATATTTACCACCATCCATAGCCACGATACATTTCCCTCATAAAAGAGGGTTTCCTTCTAGGGAAAAAAACCTTAACATAATCTCTACCATTAGATCTGCAACCTTATAATGAATGGTCCAGATTTACAATGAAATTACAATATACTTTTACAAGGCAATTTTTGCTTTGGGGGCTTCGCCCCCAAACCCCCATAGGGGGACTCTACCCCCGAACCCCTGCTGGGGGCCCGCTTGCCCCCAGACCCCCCAGCCAGGGGGATAGGCCCCCCGGACCCTGCAGAGGGGGTACCCCCCCTCTGCACTCCCCCGCGTGGAAGAGTGTACATACTTTTGGGGTGTAAATACTTCATGGGGTATAAACACGGCTGAAAGTAAAAGACCTATAAATCAGGAAGATAATCAGGCTCCACAACCAACACATGGTCATATCTTTGTCTTGGTCTCTCTCTTGGTGATATTCTTGGTGATATTCTTGCTAAGTATGGCACAAGTTTGAGAGAGAGAGAGAGAGCAGTGTAGATGCAGCTGTTGTAGTTGTGTATGGTACTTGTTCTGTGGATATGGAGACTATCTCTCTTGTGCGCTACCCTTGGAAAGGAGCACTCTACTTGTCTTGAGTTGTTGTTGCAGATAACAACTAGGGTTTATCTGTTGGTTTTGGAGTAGGCTTGCCAGAATTATTCTAAGTAAAGGTTAGTGTGCTCAGGGGTGGCATATGAATGCCTATGGTTGGGATACAATGATGTGATATTGTCTATGGTTAAATGAGCATACATAAATTTCAACACTTAGTAGGTCCATTGAACCTTTATAAGGCCGATAGCTTTGTTCATGAGCACTTTGAATTTCCTATCTAGGATGTGCACTAGTTTCACTCGAAATTCCCCTTCGTGTTCCACCTAGATCATAGTCCAATAAATTACATGGTTAGGATCATGAACATATTTATTCAATAAATACACATGAAACAAATTATGAATTCTCATGGATGCAGGAAATGCAAGCATGTATGCAATTGGGACTATCTTCTCCAATACTTTAAATGACCCATAGTATCTTGTTTCCAACTTTGAGAAATTTCCCAATCTTAGTAAGCTCCTTTTTTCTTTTACTTTTAAAAGAACATTCTCACCCACATTGAATTCCCAACATGTCCTATTTTTATCTGCATAACTCTTTTTTCCTATGCAACCTTTAAATTTTTCCTTATCTTTACCATTTTCTCTTCCATTTCCCTCAGAAATCATGCTCCAATAACTATTCTGTTTGCCGGGTGATCTAGGGGATCAAATTTTGCTCAAAATTCAAAGTGCTCAGAATCACTTCAAATTGAACAGGAACATAGGCCTCGTCGTCACGAACCCAATACAACTTGTTTGGGTTCAAACGGATGTCGGGAGAGAGAGATATCATGTTCTATTCAAAATGACAAATAGCAAAAAAAAAGTGATGCTGACTGTACAGTCCATACAGTCCGTACAGATGCTGACGTGGCAGACCGTATGACACATGGTAGGCAGTTGTGTGGACAGTTGGCATATGATGTGGCTTGTTTGCAGTGAATGGGATGGCGACACGTGGCCCAATCAATGTCCTCCACGTGTCACCTATATATTGGTTTAAAATTTGTGCAATCGGCAGGACTCGACCCCGCGACCTCCGGGCAGGGGAGGAGACTTGGGAAGGGCCGCCCAACTGGCACGCCACTGTATGTGCCTTGTTATATATATAGCAAACATTATATTTAAATTGAAATATATTGTATGTTGGGGCGCGGACCGGGCCAAGGCTTAGCCCCGGCCCTTGGTCCCGTGTGTATACAATGTAACCACCATTACCATATGCGCACCCTCTGACCATTTATTATATAGCCTTTTCATATGAGCCCTGGTCGTATGGATATAGGATGTGACCATGGGCACACATTTTCTAACTGTTTTAAACTTTGGCCCTTTATATATTTGCGCGCGGTCGTATGGCGCTTCATATGCCCACGGGCCTTAGACGGTTAAGGGCCAGCGCGTAACTGTTTGATAGTTTATACCGGTTGTGCGGTTGTGCCCGGTGCTAGGTTTTTCCACATAAATGCCTGTGGGGGCTAGGTTGAGGTAACAAGGGTGCATTTTGGCGATCCAGAGACAACAAGTTTGAAGGATAACTTCCAGGAAGCCTATCTTCTTCAATTTTTGGCCAAACGAGGTGCCGAAAAAGCCCAGCTAGGGGTTTTTGGAAGTTCTGAAGCCATTGGAGCCATCTATTTGGAATTTTGAGCATTGTAAAGCACATATTTGAGAACTTTGAGAAAATAATACAAAAGATCCATTGGAAGATGAACCAGGAGATGTAGCCCAAGAGAGGGGTGAACTCCTTTATCATTTGCTATGTTATGTGTTTTCTGTTCACTTTTTATTGTTGTTGTTTATATGCATCTTAAATGAGTAATTTCTATACAAGTTGTGTTGCAAAATTGATCCATTTTCATTTTAACACATGAATTAAATCTTGCAAATAATTTCAAGAATACAAGTTTTCTTCATTTTTAGATCAAGTTTGTATCAGAGCATAGGTTTTTGAAGACTTGATTATTTGCAAGTGTTTTGTTTTCTGATGCTCACAAGGTTTAAACTCATAAGAGGAGAAGTTCAACTTGTAGAGCCAAGTTCTCGTCCTTCAAGAAGGAAGATTATATCATCACCGCAAGTTTCAAGGAGGCATTCACCAAGTATGGCTCATGAAGAGAGTCATGAACATATTCCTACAGAAGATGAAGATCTCAGAAAGACTGTCATGGAAATGAGAGAAATGATGAAAATATTGATGGAAAGGAATACAAGGTTGCAAGGTGAAGGCTCCAACCCTTCAAATCACAAGGGAGACAGTGGTGATAAAACTCCAAATGGAAATGGAGGGAATGGTGCTTCTCCACCACCCTCACCTCCATCTTCTTCTTGTTCTTCTACCAGTTCAAGACCTCTTCCAAATTCTCCAAAAGGACATGGTAAAACTCCTTCACAAATTCCTTTGTTAAATCTTGATATTAAATTCAAATTGCCAATATACAATGGAGAGGTAAATGCTGAGAAATTAGATAATTGGATTCGTCAGATTGAGGTGTATTGTAGGATACAAAAAATTCAAGATGATGAAACTAAGATTCATCTTGCTTCTTTAAGATTGGATAGTGCAGCACTCATTT
>ML841144.1:79088-107933 GCA_009831015.1 Picea engelmannii
ACACTACCTCTTTCTACCTAACAATATCACAAATGTAGTGATACTGGATCTCTATGTGCTTCGACTTATCATGGAACACTGGATTCTCCATCATCTTTATGCAACTATGGTTATCACATAGAATCATGGTGGCTTCCATCTCTAGATTGAATAGACCTGTCAACAACTTCTGAAGCTATATGGATTCACAAATGGCAGAACATGTAGTAATGTATTCTGCTTCTGCCATGCTGAGAGAAATACTGGATTTCTTCCTACTCTTCCATGAAGTCATGGTTGACCCCAGACTGAAACAACATCCTGAAGTGATCTACTATCAGAAATACTTCCAACCCAATCTGAATCAGTATAACCATACATTCTGAAGTCATGATCTCCAGTATAACAAAGACCATAATCCAACATACCCTTAAGGTATCTCATCACATGATTTGCAGCTACAAGGTGAACATGTCTAGGATCTACCAGATACTGACTCAAGGTGTTCACAAAAAATCATATATCTGGCCTGGTATTCGTCAGATACATCAAAAAACCAATTATCTGTCTATATAGAGTATGATCCAGGTGGATATTGGTGGCCACCCACCTATTCCAACTCGCTCCTCTTGTTAGTTTTTAGTTCAACATGTTCTTATGTACTTATTTGTAATTGTGGGTTATACACTTCTAGGGTTGTCTGAATCCCTACACATCTTCCAGGTGGAGACTGGTGTGCGTCCACCTAATCCAATTGGCTTATTTTGTATGTTTTCATGTCAACACATCTCTCTGTACATCCAGGGTCGTTTTGGGGCCCTAAACAATGTTGTTTTGGCATGCCACAATCAAACTATAGATGGAGTTAGAGTTTGATGGAATAATGAATATTTCTCAAAAATACATTTCCAACGGGCTATCACACGCCTAAAACGAAGATTATATGCAAAAGTTACGACCCCATGAAGTTAGTGTACTAACTTTCCCAAACGAGGCCTACATGAATTTTGGCGTTTCACCTCCTAGGGTTAGGTTTTTTGGATGTCTAGGGTTTTGGAATTCATGTTTATCATAAAAAGGCCTTTAGAGCCTCATTGTAATAATCTTCTGGAGAATGAGCGTAGTCATCACATCTCTTCTCAGAGATAAAGCTGCCACCATTCTAGTGAGTCTTGCACTCTGTATTTTTACAGTCTATTTACAATTCTTTCATTAATAGAAATAAAGTATCGTTATATTTCTCTGTTTCTATAAATTTTCATGAGTATTTCATTGGAATATCTCTATTTTCATTTTGTTCCAAAAATAATCTAGATCAGTGGTATTAGAGCAGGCTTCTCTTGACCGTTTTTCAGCACATGTCCCTGACGAGGTCCGAGTATAGCCAGTTGGGTCTCGAGCTTGTCTCTCATGAGGAAAATCACTCTCGCACACCTAATAAACCCTCGATGGTGACATAAAATAAAAACGACGGAGCATAAGATTCTAATAACATGTTGCTCGAGTAATCTCTCGCACGACAAATGGATGAAATGATGCAGAATTTTGCACACATCCTTCAACGCCTACCGATAGAAACAAACACATCTTCATCAAGAAACCATTTTGGAGGAACCTCTCCCTTCAAGGTCCAAGTTAATTTTGATATTCCCATATTTGAAGGTCAGATAGATGCAGATGCCCTAGAAAAATGGTTAAATCTATTAGAAGGTTATTTATCTGTTCACAATTTTTCCAATAGGGAAAATATCACCTTCTCACTCCTCAAGGATCTCCCCCATGTCAAACATTGGTGGGAAACTTATTGGGAGAATATTTCCATAGAGGAATCTGGAATATATGGGGTCGAGCTCACTTGGTATTTTTTTGTGGATGCGATCAAGGAACAATACTAACATGTTGATAACTATGAAGACCAGTACATGAGATGGACCACACTACGGCAAGAGAAGAGCCAAACAATGCCATAGTTCAGAAATAATTTCCATACCTTGCGCACCAAGATGGGTATCAAACAATCTGAGCGACATCTAGTTCTGAAATACCATGGGGCTCTGCATAGGTACATCCAAACCGAAATGGATTTCCTAAACATCTCATCATTGGGAGATTCCTATCGATATGCTGTCAAAATCGAGAAGAAATTTAGGCACTAGAGAAAATGGGAATTCGGGTCTGCAAATATGCAACAACCAAATCATAGTAAAGACAACCCTAACCAACAACCTCTAGAAAACCAGTCCAAGACATAGGACAAGAAGGGTAAAGGAAAGACAAAGAATGGCACTGGGAAGTGGTGTGACTTCCAAAAAATCCCTTGGCACAACACTGATGAATGTCGCTCGAAACAGTCATTGGTGGCTAAGGTCAAAGACACAGAGCTAAACCTTGATTCAAAATCCGATCCAAAAAATATTGAAAACAGACAGATCATCGATGCATCTCCCACTGCTACTTTTGTGACCATAATAATTCAACCATAAGAACTAGTAGATCATGAATAGGGGGAGCACCTCTTCCATTCACATATGTGGGTGAAGGGGACCGCCTTACATTTCATTGTTTATAATGGAAGCCAAAAAAACCTCATCTCAGCTAAGGTTGTCAAACAGTTGGGGTTGTCAACAACACAACACCCGTAACCATACAACATCGAGTGGCTTCACCAGGGACAAGATCTCCATGTCATCCAATAGTGTCGCCTGTCCTATGGCATCCAACCCTTCAAGGATGAGGTAGTGTGTGATGTTTCCCCTCTTTATGTCTGTGATTTTGTTTTGAGCCAACCATATATGTGGAAACATCGTGATGTTATGAGTCTAGATCCCGTAGTGTCATTATTACTCTAGGAGGTAATCTCTATAGGATACCAGAGGTAGTTTTGACTACTGTTCCACCAAAATAATGACACAAGGTAATATCTCATAATGCAAAATTCATCCTATTCATAGTCTTTTCAAAGGATGCACATAAGACCACCACAACCACTGTAGCCTCAACACCTTCTATCCAACAAAAATAGATTGTCGAAGAGAAATAAGATATTTTTTCTTCACCTACAATTGTGCCTACACTAGGCCCCTTCAAACCCATAAACAACAGGTTGGTGGAACAGATTCAACCCCACTAGAAACATGTTTGTGATAGTCTTCCACAGACCAAGAAGAAAAAATTCTCCAACAAGGCACATGACTCACCAAGATTGATATTCAGAAAATGCTTACCCCTCTTCCCTGGGCACTCAATTCAATGGAGACCATTGCTTCCTAAGGGGGGAGGAATGATCTAGGTGGATATTGGTGGCCACCCACCTATTCCAACTGGCTCCTCTTGTCAGTTTTTAGTTCAACATGTTCTTCTGTAATTCTTTGTAATTGTGGGTTCTACACTTCTGGGGTTGTCTGAAGCCCTACACATATTCGAGGTGGACACTGGTGGTCGTCCACCTAATCCAATTGACTTATTTTGTATGTTTTCATGTCAACACATCTCTTTGTAGTTCCATGACCATTTTGGGGCCCTAAACAATGTTTTTTTTGGCATGCCATAGTCAAACTATAGACAGAGTCAGCGTTTGATGACATAATGGGTATTTCTCGAAAATACCTTTCCAATGGGCTATCACACACCTAAAAGAAAGATCCTATGAAGAAGTTATGACCCTGGGAAGTTAATGTACTAACTTACCCAAACGAGGCCCACATGACTTTTGGCGTTTCACCTCCTAGGGTTAGGTTTTTTGGATGTATATGGTTTTGGAATTCATGTTTATCATAAAAATTCCTTCAGAGCCTCATTGTAATCATTTTCTGGTGAATGAGCATAGCTGTCACATATCTTCTTAGAGATAAAGGTACCACCATTCAAGCGAGTCTTGCACTCTGTATTTTTATAGTCTCTTTAAAATTCTTTCATTAATATAAATAAAGTATTGTTGTATTTCTCTATTTTTGGCAATTTTCATGAGTATTTCATTGGAATATCTTTGTTTTCATTTAGTTCAGAAAATAATCTGGATCAAAGTAGCATCAACCAATTTTGACGAAGTATCAACCAAGAGCTTCAAATTTGTTTCCATGGGTGTGTTCATGGATTTACATTCCAACATGTCAAATCTCTTTAGTATTTCAACTGCATACTTCCCTTAGTTAATCAAGATCTTATTTGGGCTCTGCCAAACTTCAATACCTAATAAATAATGCATCATACCTAGTTCTTTCATCTCAAACTCTGCAGTGAAATTATTATTACAATATGTGATGAGATTTTCTTCTCATGTTAAGAATAAGTCATCCACATACAATATCAATCTAACTAGATCATCATTCATAACCTTGAAGTAAAGGTTAGAAACAAATTTACTCTTGGTAAATCCCTAGTTCATCGGTAAACTGTCAATTCTGCCATACCAAGCTCTAGCAGCTTGCTTCAACTAGTACAAATCTTTCTTCAACCCGCATACATGAGTCTTTCTATCTTCAACTTCAAACCCTTGTGGTTGTTCTATATACACTTCTTCTTCAATAAAACCATTCAAGAAGGATGTTTTCACATACATCTTGTGTAACTTTCACTTTATTTTGGCTGCAAGAGCTATGATGGTTCCAATAGAAGTGTATTTGGCTATAGGAGAAAACACCTCTTCATAATCAATGCCTTCCTTTTGATAAAAGCCACAAGCTAAAAATATTGCTTTATTTTTTTCAATACTTCCATCTGCAACATGTTTTATCTTGTATATCCATTTGGAAGATACCACATCTTTGTTCTTTGGCCTGAGAACTATTTCCCATACATCATTATTTATAATGGAATGGTATTCTTCTATCATGGCATCCACCCATTCTTTATTCTGAATGGATTATTCAAAGCAAGTAGGTTCCTTTTCTATGAGATTACACATCAAGGCCATATAACTGGAGAATGGCTTATGTTTCTTTCTTTCTCTCATGGTTCCTTCTGGGGCACCATACTTCTCTCCATATTGAATAAGTTACCTTGCCCAAGCTGGATTTCTCTTGTGAGAGATTTTCATCTGGGGAGGTTCTTGAGATTCTATCATATCATGATCTTATGGAATCTCATCATCATGGGTAACTATAATTTCCTTCACAGGTTTTGCAACTCTGGGAGCTACATGTTCTTCTTCATATACTTCTTCAAGATGGCATTTCCTTGATATTTTGAGTGCTTCATCTTCATCAAAGGTTACATCTATGCTAATATCAATATGATGATACCCTGGTATGTAAATTATGAAGGCCTTAGATACCTCACAATATCCAACAAATATTCCCTTTTTTCCTGAAGGGTCCAACTTAGTTCTTCTTTCTTTCAGAATGTGTACAAACACTGGGCAACCCAATATTTTTAGATGAATTACTTATGACTTCTTCCCGGTGAACAATTCTTCATGGGTTTTAAATCCAAGTGAACTACATGATAATCTATTTTGGACATAAACTATTGTTCTTGCTGCTTCAACCCATAAGTGCATTGGAATATCTTGATCATGGATCATAGTATTCATTGCTTCTATTATTGTTCTCTTCTTTATTTATGCTACACCATTTTGTTGAGTATTATAGGGAGTGGTGAGCTCCCTCTTAATCCCGATATCTCTGCAAAAGATTCCAAATTCATTTGAGGTGTATTATCCTCCATTATCTTACTTGAGTATCTTGATTTTTATTTCAGAGATATTTTCTACGAAGGCTTTGAATTCCTTGAACTTTCCGAGTACTTCATCTTTTGATTTTAATAAATAAACCCAAGTCTTGTGAGAATAATCATCAATAAATGGCACAATATACATACCCACTTAGAGAGGTTGATGGCATTGGACCAAATACATTTGAGTGGATGAGATCCAAGATTCCTTATGCTTTATTGTCGTTCTTTGGGAAATGATTCTTTATGTTCTTTCCTTGTGCACATCCCTTGCATACACCTTCATGATCAACCTTGAGTTTTGGTAAACTTGTAACTACCTTGCTTACATATGGTAAGGCTTTGTAGTTGATGTGAGCTAGTCTTCTATGCCAAATTTCAAAAGGACTCTAAGTGGAGTGAGTCAAGGATGCATCTAAGTGGCCTTTTTGTTGATGATTACAGCTACATGAGACATCCTCCAGGACATAAACTGATTGAGTCAACCCGAGAGAGAGCCCATGAGTTGGGTGTGCCCATGAGATGGGCATGTGGTTCTTATCTGAGACAGAACTGGAATGTTGTGCTGAACTCCTCTATGAAGAGAGTTCAGATGATACTCCAAATTATTCCCCTGTGTAATGCAGTGAGAAATAAGATTTGTTGAGTTAGATGTGCCTGTGGCTGAGCACAGGTGAATGTGTGGAAAATCCCATGAGTTGGGTGCATCGTTCTAAGACATAGATGAAACGATGTATTAGCCTCCTCTGAGTAGAGATTTGAGATGATGTACTCTAGATGATTCTCTTGTGTAACGCAGTGAGAAAGAAGATCTTTTGAGTTGGACATTCCTGTGGCTAAGCACAGGTGAATGTGATCCTAATGGATGAGCACTAGTGAGTGTGGTTCTCCTGTGAGACACAGTGAGATAGAGATGTGGAAATACCTATGGCTGATAATAGATGGATGTGCCCCTAGTGGCTGAGAACTAGTGGGTGTATCAGATACCTTTCTATATTGTTCAAGAGTCAGACTTACCTGTAACCCTATTTGTGATGTAAAAGGTATAGGTTGGCCCCACCATAAGGTGAAAGATAATTAATGTAAAAGATAATTAATATGTTGATTATTAATTATATTATGAGTTATTTAGGTCGGCCCTGTTGTTCTTATAGACACTTTTGTGGGCAAGTTCAGTCTAATATAAATTAAGGTAAATTCCCCATTGAGGAATCATATCACAAATGTGAGTTTGGAAATTTCAGTAAACACTTGTTCTTGGGAAAAATGCGCACCTCTCTTGGGTGCTAGGTTTCTAGGGTTTTTGAGCACCCTTTTGTGTGCTAGGTGTTTATGATGGTGGAGGTATTTATATTGAAGAATATAGCAAAGGATTTGTTGGGTTTTCTTCCCTTGTTGAGAAGGGTTTCCCAGGATACTTCTTGTGTACTTGTGCATGGTGTTTCTTCTTGTGATCTTGGTTGCTGCAACAATTTGTTTATGGTTTAAGTAAAATGAACAAATGGAATGAAATTCATGCTTAAGCCTTGCTTATTGAAAAATCAACATGGTATCAGAGAATAGGTCTTGAAGAACCCCTGCACAAGCATTTCAAGCTAAGCCATCCTTCTATTCTGCAGTTTTGTACGACCTCTAGGGTTTCTGCAAAATCCGTACGACCCTCTCTTGTTTGGCCTTTTCAGCACCTTACACTTGGATGTTGGGGGTGAAATTTGGATAAGGGTGTATGAACTCCCTTAGCACACCCGCAGAGACTCTCAAAGTGAAATTTCAAGGATTTTGAATTTTTGGCCCTAGGGTTTCTAGGGTTCTGCAATTTTCTGCAAAATTTTTGATTTGAGGATTCCTACATCTCATTGAAGAAACATTTCATCTCAACAATATTCCTATGACACTCTCAAAGATTATTTTTGGTAGTCATAAGCCCAACAAAACTGAAGGTTTATAGTCCAACGTAGCCATTAGGTTCTCTAAGTCCATTTGGTGAGAGTTTGTGAAAAAATCTTAAGATATGAATAACAAAAACTTAGTGGAAGATAGGCTTGATGGATCAAGAAACTTTAGCACCTGGAAGTCAAGGCTTCAGGTCACCCTTGAAGAATATGATCTTTTGAGTGTGACACAAAAGACTTTACCAGAAACAACTACCGATGAAGAGAAGGAAATAAGAAGGGAAGAAGATGTGAAGGCAAGGAAAATAATCATCTACTCAATAAGAGATCATCTCCTACCTCGTATTGCCAACCTAAAGAAAACTTATGAAATTTATGATGCACTGAAAGATATGTTTGAAAGTGACAATACCCTAAGCTCCCTTACCTTAAAGGGCCAACTTCAAAGTACCAAAATGACAAAAGTTGATACAGTTGCTACCTTCTTTATGAATATATCAGAGATCCAAGATCAACTAGGTGCCATTGGAGAAATCATGTCTGACAAAGAAATTGTCTTATCTACTCTCAATAATATTCCAAAACACCGAGAACCTTTTCTTCAAAGCATCAATGGAAGAGAAAAGTTACTAAACTTTGATCGTCTTTGGACAAACTGTACTCAAGAAGAACTTAGACATAGAAATAGAGGAGTGGAAGAATCCCCTGATTACAACCATGCTCTTGCACTTCATACAAAGAAAGGAGGAAGATTCAAAAGAAACTTCAGACAAACATTCAAATATGATAAGTCTCCATCAACCTCAGGTCATAATCAAAGAAGATATGTTTCAGAGATTCAGTGCTTCAAATGTGACAAATATGGGCACTATGAAAAAAATTGTCCAACCAGGAAGAAAGGAAGACAATATGCTTCCACTGATGACATTGATCCAGACCCAACTCAAAGGGATGAAGATAAGAGAGAGGAGAAGTACTTCCTCTAAACCAAATACATGATTGAACATGATTGTAGATTCAGGTAAATTGTTTGATCATTAAAATTATAGTTGATTGCGTTCTTAATAAGAGAAGGGTATTATCTCTAGTGTGAGATCCCTCATGACTTGGACCATTATCGATGGTATGGGAGTCCAAACCTTATTGATTTATTATTATGATAGTCAAGAAAAACACCTGAAGACTTAAAATATCTAGCAAACAAGTAAAAAAAGACATCCATACTTCATACTTTAGAGAAAGTTACTTGACTCAAAGGGAGTAAAAAAAATGAAAAGAGGGAAGAGAAAATACCTTCTCCCCCTTCAGTAGTTCAAAGGGAGACATACATTATTCCAGCCGATCTAGTTTCTCTAGTTGATATGCCCAGAGATATTGCAGTAGGGCATAAAAGGCTTGCCTAGGCTCGACAAAATTCTGCAGAAGGCAGAGGAACATACAAGTCTCTCAAGGGACATCCAGAGAAAGAAAAATAGATTTTCAAGCTACCCTTTAGCCATGAGCCACTTCATTGATTCAGAGGCTCCCTGTCATAGATAAGAGACAGGTGAATAGGTATGGAAAGATTCCATGACATAATAATACCAATATATCTAAACGAATGATGTATGAGACATTGTTTCGAGACCAAAAGGGAAGTCTATGGTGAATTCCAAGTGGATCTATAAAATCAAGCATGCAACTGATGGACGTATCGAGAAATAAAAACCGAGATATGTGGCCAGAGGATTCCCAAAAATAGAGGGAGTTGTCTATGATGAGGCACTTGATACAAAAGCCTTGTTGTTGGATACAAACAATCTTTGACTTCTTATTTCGAGATAAAGGATCTAGGTATAATGCACTACTTCTTGGGACAAGAAGTATGACAGAAAACTGATGAGATTTTTCCTGAGTCAAGGAAAATATACAGTGCAGATATTAAATAAGTTCAGTATGACTAAATGAAAATCCATGCCTACACCGATGATGATGGATTTGAAGAAAATGAATGATGATGATTCATACGATATTGTTCCACAACTGATTGGATCGTTGATGTATCTAGTTAACCCCATACTCGATACATGCTATGCAGTGAATGTACTTAGCCAATTCATGAGTCAGTCAAGATAGACTCACTGGAAAACAACGAAACATGTATTGAGATATCTATGAGGCACAGTTGGATATGGATTGAGATATACCTCCAGTGTAAACTTGAGTTTGCAGGGATATGCAGAATGGACCGAAAGTACAGTGGATCGAAAGAGCACATTTGGTTGTTTCTTTTACCTTGAAGTTTTCCATGGTTTCCTGGTGCAACAAGAAATAAAGCTCTGTGGTCTTGAGTACCATAGAAGCAAAGTATATAGAATTGAGTGTGCGAAGCAGTGTGGATTTACAAGCTTCTGACATATTTAATTGATCATGTGATGGATTCTATGGTTATAACCAAAGATGTGTAAATCTCTTTGAGAACCGTCTATTTCATGATATATCAAAACACATTGAGATAAATATCATTTTTCAGAGACATGATGCAGAGGAAATAAGTATAGGTGCAATACCTTCCTACACATGAGAAGATTGCAAACATCTTCACCAAACTACTTGAAGTTCAAGAACTTCTGTGAGAAACTGGCCTGGTGGAGAATACCTCTCTAGCTAAGAGGGAGTATTGATGACTAAAACAAGATGAAGTTCGAGTACTTCCATGTGAGACTTGACCTAATGGAGAATGCCTCCCTAGCTGAGAGGGGGTGTTGATGATTACAACTACGTGAGACATCCTTCAGGAAATAGACTGATTGAGTCGACCTGAGATAGAGCCCATGAGTTGGGTGTGCCCATGAGATGGGTATGTGGTTCCTATTTGAGACATAATTTGAATGTTGTGCTGACCTCCTCTGTGTAGAGAGTTGAGATGATAATCCATATGATTCCCCTGTTTTATGCCATGAGAAAGAAGATCTGTTGAGTTAGACGTGCCTGTGGCTGATCATAGGTGAATGTGTGGAAAATCCCATGAGTTGGGTGCATCACTATGAGACATAGATGAAACAATGTATTAGCCTCCTATGAGAAGAGAGTTGAGGTGATGTACTCCATATGATTCTCTTGTGTAACACAGTGAGAAAGAATATCTGCTGAGTTGGACATGCCTATGGATGAGCACATCTGAACGTGATCCTAGTGGCTGAGCACTAGTGAGTGTGGTTCTCCTGTGAGACACAGTGAGATAGATATGTGGGCATCCATTTGGTTGAGCATAGATGAATGTGCTCCTAGTGGCTGAGCACTAGTGGGTGTATGAGATACCTTGCTATATTGTTCAAGAGTTAGACTTACCTGTAACCCTATTTGTGATGTAAAGGGTACAGGTCAGCCCCACCATAAGGTGACAGATAATTAATGTAAAAGATAATTAATATGGTAATTATTAATTATAATATGAGTTATTTAAGTCCGCCCTATTGTGCCAATAGACACTTATGTTGACAGGTTCAGTCTAATATAAATAAAGGTAAATTCCCCATTCAGGAATCATATCACAAGTGTGAGTTTGGAAATTTTAGCAAACACTTGTTCTTGGGAAAAATGTGCACCTCTCTTGGGAGCTAGGTTTCTAGGGTTTGTGAGCACCCTTTTGTGTGCTAGGTATTTATGGTGGTGGAGGTATTTATCTTGAAGAATATATCAAAGGATTGATTGAGTTTTCTTCCCTTGTTGAGAAGGTTTTCCTAGGATACTTCTTGTGTACTCGTGCATGGTGTTTCTTCTTGTGATCTTGGTTGCTGCAACAAATTGTTTATGGTTTAATTAAAATGAAAAAATGGAATGAAATTCATGCTTAAACCTTTCTTATTGAAAAATCAACGCTTTTAACTTATACAAGCCACCTTCTTCTATTCCAATAACAATTGCATCTTTTATGAATTTTCCTTTAGGACACATAAGAACTTCACCATCTATGAATGAAACCATGAAACCTTTCTTATATAGAGATGAGATAGAAAGTAAGTTCTTTTTTAGACCTGGTACATAAAGTACATCCTTCATTCTCATCAGAGACCCCAAATCAAGTTTGTAGGTGGATTCTCCCATTCCTTTGAGAGGGTACTGATAATCATATCCAAGTGAAAATTTCTGGGGAAAATCATTTTCTATAAGGCTTAGAGGCACCACTGTCTATGAGACAAGTGTCCTCTCTAGGCGTCACAGATCCCGAGAGGGAGGAAAATAAAATAAAATCTTCAATATCTTCTTTAGTCAACTTCGTGGGTGGCTCATCATCTTCAACTGCATGTGCATGATGTATTTTTTTATTTCTCTTCTTGTATTCTTCCCTTCTGGAAGGAAAATTCTTAACAATGTGTCCCATCTTATAACAATGATAACATTGATAAGAGGAGAAATAATTTTCTTTTCTTTGACCCTTATGATATTTTTGGAATCTCCTTGGAGGGTGAGATTCTTTATGGAAGTGTGTGAATCTCTTTGGGGAGTGACATTCTTTGTGAAGGTGGGTCTCCTTTTGGAAATGAGACATTTTCTTTCCTTCTTTAGCATGAGCAACTAGGGCTTGATCTTCATTCTTTAATAGTACAACTTCTTGGTTGGCTACTCTTGCTTCTTCTTGAACACATCCTTCCCATAGACCATCAAATTGGAGTTTCTCTTTTCTTGCACAAATGGTTTGGATGGAGGCATACCAAGGTCTTGTGAGACCATTAAGAGTTGTCATGATGAGTTCATATTCATCCAAGTTGTCTCCAATTGATTCTAGTTTTTCTTTGAAATGAGTAACCCTAGAGAAACAATCTTGAAATGTTTCTCCTTTCTACATCTTTATATTCTTGAGTTGGGTTCTCAAGTTCATCTTCCGGTTGATGTTCTTTCCTTCATACATTTTGGTTAGGGAATCAAAAATATATTTTGGAGTATTCTTAGAAGATACTTGAGGGATCAAGTGATATTTAATGGAGTATGCAATGATCCTTTTGGCCCTAATCATATCCTTTTTGTACTTTGCTTTGGTTGCATATTCTTAGGGTTATAGTACATTTTCTTTTATGAATTTTGCAAGGTCATTCTCTTCAAGAATGAGTCCAATTTTGTACTTCCAGTAACAAAAGTTTTCCACACCTTCTAACTTGTCAACAAGCTTGGTGCTTGCAAACATCTTGACGTGGAGCTGAGAAAATGACCAAAAAAAATGAAAGTTCTCAGAAAATGAATCTGAACTTACCAGGAGATGCGTTGGGCTGAGGCAAGTAGGCTGGAGATGTCTGTTTTCAAAAATTCCAATTTTAACCCCTTGAAACTTTACCTGCGCAAATCTTGACTGGTACTGGTTCTAGTTTCCTGGTTTTCTTGTTTTTTGGTACCATTCAAAACTAGGGTTTGAATTTTCAAAGGCTCTGGCCATTGAAAAGGTGTGCTCAAGATACCAAATGATGCCCTAGGGTAGGGCACACTTCCCTAGATGTTTTTTAGTCGAAAATTACTTTCCAATAAAAAGCCCTAATTTTCTTGTATGACAACAATGATGTTTTTGGATACCCAATGAAATGTGCTCTATTCAGTCAAGCTCTGATTCCATGTTAAATTTAGAGTTGTTATTAGGTTCTTTTATATTTTCTAGAGCATTTCAAAAACAACAACTTAAGTAGGATCACTGAAAGAAACACAATCACAAGGTACATAACATTTTATCCTGGGAAACACTCATGGGGGAGAAAACCCAACAAAAAATTCCTCAATAATATATTTCCAATACAATGCCAAGACTTAAGACCAAACCACCAAAAATATACTAGGACTGAGCATGCAACTCTCTCTACTTCTTGCAACTGCATCTACCTTCAAAAGATGCGCACTAGAAGTGTGAGTGAACAAATGAGGAGCCATCCTCAGTTATAAATACTAGTTGAGGAGGTGCTATGGTTATGTCTCTTCACTTGTTTGGGCCGAATTCTTCCAAGAGTGGTTAAAACAACTATATAAACCCTAGGGGCCGACTTCACAAATACCACCATATAAATATGGCTTGACCAATCCACAAAAGGGATTTGGTCTTATACAAGACCCAACATGATCAATCCACAAAAAGGGATTTGATCGATAAGATAATAACTCAATTATAATTAGAATATTCTTTGAAGTTACAATATTTCAATAAAATTGCCTCCATGAGATCCTCTTCTCAACAACTTAATATACTTGAACTGATCCGACCAGATGGATACTTTTCCTTGAAGGTTGTAGGCTACAATTATGGCTTCTACATTTGATGAGTAATCATACAACTAGAAATATTTCCTCATTCCCAAAAACCAGGCTTCAATCTCTTCTCCCTTTCTATGTTTTCCATCAAAAGTTGGTGGCTTGAGCTTCTTGATCTCTCCTTGCAAAATGTATGACTCAGAAATTCTCCTATGATTTTTGACAAGGGACACACTTGGGTTTCTCTCTAGCCATGAACATGCATGTACTCTTCTAGTCGATTGTCTTGGTGAATGATGATGTCTTCTCACACTCCTTAATGACTTACATTCCCCATGGTCATCCTTTGTATCATGCGACCTGGAAGTTGCCACTTACCTAGCACTAGATGCTTGTTTTGTTCTCGAATCCCTGTTGACTTGTCTCTGCAACATATTTAGACTTTGTATCAACTCTTCCCAAGCCCTCATCATCCTTTCATTGTCCTACCTATAGCTCTGCACTTCTGTCTTCAAGGTTCTCATAGTTTCAGCCAGTTCCATAGGCTCCACCCTGCTTAGTCTTCCATTGGACTCTGTATTTGCATTTCCCATGTTGACATTTAGGCCTCTAACCTCTTTCTCATGGATTTAATACCCTTGGGAATCCTCCATATCCATAACTCTCATGTAGGAACAAAATCTTCTTTCATATACCTATAATTCTACAATAAATGTGTATGTAATAACTATTGTTAGAATCATGCATATTGTAAAATATTCCATTAATTAGATTACAAGTCATTCTTTAGCTGAATTTTTGAGACATGATGCATTGACATCCAATTTTATTTTTTTATATACATTCTCCTCTGGGTTATCTTTAAAATGACTATACTCATGCGTCATTCCGAGTTCTGAGCTAAAATTTATAGCCTTATGAAGTTTGCAGTTTTTTTTTTTTTTTAATTCAACCATGCTATGTTTTCATTGTTGCAATTTATCTGAGATACCCTTTTCTACCACCCATAGAAAAAAATTGGTTAGGAATAAGATTTTTTTTTATATTCGACATAGATAGAATTCATTATTGTGAAGATTTATCTACTCTCTAATTTATAATCCGATACTTCAGTAAAATTATGTATTAATCTTGAATTGACTACTTTGTGCTTTTCCACTTTCCCCATACTTCGATTTTTTTTATCCAAAATTGGCTATCTCCCAAACATAGAAAAACTAGGCAAAATTGCCTCGAGACTAAGTTGTCTGGATTAATGTGTAGGTAAAATGTTGACTAAATAATTTTTTCCATATTTTTGATTTGGGGTCTCTTTTCCTCCGAAGATTTCAAAAATTTATGAAACATGCACGAAAGTAGTGGATTTTCTACTATTTCAGTATTTCCACACCAACCCATTCTAAATTTCGCCAGGAGCCCAAATGGGTATCTTTATGCCTACTTTTTGGACTCCCTATACTAGTTTCACCTTCATATGGGCCACGATTACTGAGCGTGAACCAGATCTTTGAAAATCACTAATTCATGTTTTTCAGAAATTTAAGAAGAATTAACCAATGGCCCTCACTGAAATTATTCTATCCCTTGTTACTATGGACAGACACCTAAAATTTCATCTGTTTCTGAGTTGAAAAATTGTTGTTATGACCAAAACAAGTTTTTGGCTCCAAACTACTTTTGTTTTTTTTGAAAATTGTTTGTTTTCTGCTTCCTCTTTTTATCTTCTATTTCTTTCTCCTTCTCTTCTTCTTATTTTCTTCCCTTTTTCCCTTCTTCAACGATCTCCAGAACCCTTCATCGACGATTCTCTTTCACTTTTTTTTCATACTTTTCCAAAATGTTTTGAACCCAAATTCTATCGACCATTGACCATCGACAATTCCCTTTCACTTTTGTTCAAACTTCACCAATTTTTTTCAATCTTGAACTATATCGACCATCAGACATTATCTATCGACCATCTGCAATTCCTTTTCACTTTGTCTGGGATTTCACCAAAATTTTCTGAACCCAAAATCTATTGGCCATCGTCATTTCCCTTTCACTTTTGTTCGTACTTCACCAAAATTGTTCTAACCCAAAATTTATTGGCCATCGAACATCAACGATTTTATTTTAACTTTTTTTCGGTCTTCAAAAATATTTTCCAAACCCAAACTCTATTGGCCATTGTCCATTGACGATTTTATTTGACGAACCAACTTTTGTCCATGAATTTCGTCAAACCCTAAAACTTATAATTTTTTACCAAACCCAAGATGTATTTGGGCCGTTGATTTTCAAGATTTGAAGTGGTCTCAACCATTGATTTATAAAACTATCCAAAATTCTTTGAACTTCTCCAATCCTGCAAATGAATCTTGGTCATTGATTATTAATGTATAAATGATTTGGGCCATTGATTCTCCATACTTTCCTGTCACCATTAAAATGGAAATTTGACCTCTTAGGCCAAATTTAACTCTGCAAACTGCAAATCAATGCCATTAATCATCTCTTCAACCACTATGAGTGTGATTCAACCTAAATTTGTTTGGTAATTTGATAATTTCACCATGGTTCCACAATTTATCCCAAATCCGTCATAGATGAAAACTCTACAACAATGAATTTACCAAATTTGCATTGGTTCTTGGTCCTTATGGGTTCGATGTTGAATAAGAATCTCTAATACCACTTTGTAGCGTCCCCTACTACTAAACTCAACAATTTGAATTTTTTTTATACCATTAAAATTAATGCATTGCAACAAACTAAAACTCTCATGCGTTTAACAACATTATAAAGACATGAATGAAATCCCGGTAAACATTCACACAACAACATGTACATTGCTTAAAACTCAGAGTAAAACCCACAATAAAATGCAACACATTGAGGATTTAACATTTTATAGATTGTACTCAACCCCATGCTCTCAATAACTATGGGATGTGATTTCTCACACCCACCCTCTTACATGTATTCAATGATTGGGCTCTCATACACTCAAGGGAAAATTATAAGGTTCTCTCAAAATAATTTTTTTGAGTAAAAATGATTGGGAGTTAAGACACATGAATAAAACCCCCTTTAGACCCCTCCACTCTTGTGGAAACTCAACCCCCGTGACTCTATCCATGTCCATCTGTAGCCGACATCGCATTTTATTTTATTATTTTTGATATACAATGTTTACATATTGCATTTATTGGCCCATGACCATATATCATATTTTCATTATACATAATTAAACCAAGGATTAAAAACATGGATGTTATACACAATAATTATATTATAAAATATAATGAGTCCAAATCCAAAGCTTTTTTCACATGTACTTCACTATGTCAAATCAAGATTTTAAAAATTTTAGGGTTTGAAACTTCATTAAAAAAAAAATTATAGAAAAAATGCTAAGATAAATGATTTCATGATTAGTCACAAACCTTGTCTTCCATGGACTATATCTCCAAAAGCATAGAGAACCAAAATATAAAATTTTGAGCACCTGAACTGTGACATTTATCCTCGGTCTCCACAAAATTTCACCATCTGAAATTTCTCAGAAAAAAATGTTATAGAAAAAATTCCAAGATGAGTCATTTAAAAATTATTTTAGGATGTGTCAAAACCCTATTTTTCATAGGATGTATCTCCGAAAGTATAACAAACCAGAACCTAAAAGTTTTACCAGGCGTACTATGATATGTCTCCTGAGTAACCTCCAAATGTTTCCATTTGAAGTGTCCCAAAAAATAGTTGTAGTGAAAATTCCAATATGACTCACTTGAAGCAGCAAAAGCCTAGGATCAATGCTCTTGATACCAAATTTTATGAACCAAACACCTTGAAAATGATAACAAGTCAATGTATACAATCCACTTTGAGGGGGAAACCTCCATGTACAATGTCTAGTTGACAAGAAAAAATATGATGATCCTAAGACTAGGTCTCCTTGGTATATACATAGGAGACAAAGGGTATAATTATAATGAAATGGTACAATGAAAGGTTCTAACTGACATACTAATACAAAAAATAAAATAATAATGAATGCTTATTAGGGCTTTAACAATGGACCATTTCTTGATGCTTTCCAAGGGGCTATCCTAATGTCCAATTTATACTTCTAATTTCATAAGAGGTTGTCAACCTAGATGAGATTTAAAGGTGTGGTTGTTACTAATTGGTTATGCAAATGTCCAATTTATCATTCCAATTTTATAAGAGATTGTCAAACTAATTCAACACACACTTTGAATTAGTGTTTTTTTTGCATTAAAACTTGTACTCACCTAGATGGGACTTGAGGGTGTTGTTGAAAAGTTGTCACTTACACCATTTCTTCGGGATGAAAATGTGGACCATTTCTTGATGCTTTCCAAGGGGCTATGCAAATGTCCAATTTATACTTCCAATTTTATAAGAGGTTGTCCACCTAAATGGGATTTAAAGGTGTGGTTATCACTAATTAGTTATACAAATGTCCAATTTATACTTCCAATTTTATAAGAAGTTGTCCACCTAAATGGGATTTAAAGGTGTGGTTGTCACTAATTAGTTATGAAAATGTCCAATTTATCATTCCAATTTTATTAGTGGTTGTTAAACTAATTCAACACACATTTTGAATTTTCTTACAAAGTAACGCAATTAAATTAATTATCTTTTGTATATGGATATATTCATGTAAATGCATTTTATTGTTGTCTCATTAAAATTATGGACATATTTAACATAGCTTCTAATACCTCTTTTATGTTTGATGAATTTTAATTCTATTAAAAGAAATGTGACCTCTCTATGTCTCTAAATCCATGGTCACACTGCTTTGTTTAAAGGAAGGGGATTTTGAAATTGTTTGTCGATTTTTTATTAAATACAACCAAACAAATTATCACATCGAACAAAACACAACATTTAATGTATTTATATTTGTATTTATACAATCAAATTTTATGCATACCTCTTCAATTTTAGTGCCCAAGAGAATGCCTATACATACAACCTAATAAATATCCATTGTTCTAACTTGCTTCCTTCTTAGTCCTCATACTAACGTCGTAAAATACATTTTTTTCATATAAATAAAAGTTGAGCTTTGTAACTAAATAGGGATATAGGATATCATATAACTTAGCACTTCCATTCCATTCGTGTCTCATTTCACGTGCAATGAATAAAGTTGTGTGTGAATTACCATTCATTCTACAATAATAATTTGCATCCCTATAGACATCCTAATTAGCATCACTCATTACATGTTATTTGGTGTCATGATTGATTTTATATCTAAATTGGAATCCTAATTAGCATCACTCATTACATGTTATTTGGTGTTATGATTGATTTTATATCTAAATTGGCATCCTAATTAGCATCACCCATTACATGTTATTTGGTGTCATGATTAGTTTCCGTAATAATTGTGCATCCATCATGTTTGATATCATAATTGGTATTTCAATTAGTATCTCAAGTCATGTCAAAATCAACATCCTTTGTGGCATACTTCATGTTACAAAAGATAGAAATCTTAGATAGGATTACATCACAAAGCACATGAGAGAAATTACATAATCACACTTATTGATATTATGAATAACCAATACATCTATTATAATAGATTTTACCTTTTTATTTATGATTGCTCATTAAGCAAGTATTTTCATTTATGAATGTGGGTAGGGATAATTTTAAGGATGGAAATTTATATTAAAATGTAGAAACATGGGTTAATCTTACTAGTCCTTAATATGCAAAATGTAAAATGTTTGGCGATATTTTTTGTAAAAATATTCAAATTTCTAAGGATTTTATATAGTTTCTATAAAATTTTGGCGATTATTAAAGAAAAATAATTTTATTTTGTGGAATTTGGGTGAATCATTTTTAGAAAAATGGAAATTGGCAAATCCTTTTTTGGGAAAAACCATGGAAAATTCACCCATTTGTGAAATTTAGCCCCTAAAATCATCCATGAATGTGGGATAGACCACTTTACACAAAAAAGTAAACAAAAGCATGAATGATAACCTAAAGTCATAAAGTGACTATTACAAACATAAGCCTTATAACCTAAAACTTTGGGCATCCATATGGTCATTTTAATATGCATTTATGTTTCATCAATTTGAGTATCCAAGATTTTACTTATATATACATACTAGTAAGTGTCCATTTTCTTAACTTAACTCTTTCTTAGTGTTCATACTGACATTCTAAATTACATATTTTTTTAGTTTTTAAATAAACACTGGGCTTTCCCATTGAATAGTCATATATGATATGATGTAGGAACATGAAAGTCATCAAAGTCATCCTAGGGTTGTCAGGGTGAAGACGACTATAGAAAAATGTTGCAAAACATAATAGTTTTGCAAAATGTAACATTCTTGCGGAATAATGGAAGTGCTATGGGATAGTGACAACATTGTGGAATAGTGGCAATGCTAGGAAATATTGACATCGATGTAGGAATACTGATTGGCTGCATAACATGAAAGTGTTTTTGTAGAACATGATTGGTTGTTTTAGATCACAACGATGTTGTGGATTCTGGCAGTGCAACAGAATGGGAGCACTCTACAGGAAGTTGTTGTGGGAAGATATTGAAAGGGTGTTGTAGGAACTTGTTGTAGGAGTGTTGTGGAAAATTTCCATGGGAAACTTCTATAAGAAAGATATGGGAATGTTGTTGTAGAACATACTGAAATCTCTATACAAATGATCATTGCAAAATAAAAATGATAGAACCACTCTAAACTATTCGATTGTTGATGTTTTGGCTCAGATGTTGTGTGCGATGTTAGCCTTAGAGGTGCTCCAAAGTTTTCCTTTGCAATAGAGCACATTATTTTCTGCCATTAGGGTTATGGATCCTTTTAGCTCAAAAGTTATCAAGTTTGACACCACTGATATCAAGCCTCACCTTCCCTATCATGTTTCCTTCCGAATTCAGGTTTTTTATTCCACAAAAATTATTGGGAGGATAGCCATTAGTGAAGGCGCTTCAACATGTGTCAGGTCTCTATATTTTTGGAGAGATGTTGCCTTTGTCCCCTACTTTTATTACAGTGTTCGATGGAAGGTATTTTTAACCGCATGGGATTATTTCCTCCTTTCCCGTCTAGTTAGGAGGTAAAACTGTTATTGTGGAAGTGGAAGTGATCGATGCTCCACTCAACTACAACCTCTTGGTAGGACATAGTTGGACCTATGCAATGATAAAAATGGTATCCTCGGTCTTCCAAGTAATTCGTTTACCTCATGAAGGAAAGAACGAGACTATCAGTCAAATGCCATTTTCTCATAATGATTCAATTACATCCATGGGATCTACCATCCTATTAGTAGGGAATTCCTAGATAACCACTTAAAGTATGGGTGCCAAGTTGTATCCTTCATTGATGGGAACATATAACTTCATGACACCCATATCTTACGTTAAATCTATTCTAGTGTGTTCTAATAAACTAATCTTGTCAGTTCCCACGTCCCAAGTGTGTTAGTTTTGTACATCATATTTTGAGGACCCATGGGTTCTACCTTATCTATCAGATTCAGTGGAAGGTATTGAGCATGCCAAGATGACTATGCCATTGTTTGCAATAGATATGGCTTATCAAGCAATTCAATGTGTCACTGTAGACACTCATCCAAATCCTTGGACATAAGTGTCAAATCATGTTGCTGAGCCCGTTTGGGTTGTGAACTTTTATAAATATCTTGATTGTCTAGATACAATATTGCCTTTCGACGAGGCTATTCTAGAGGTGATGACTAGGTCATAACGACCTTGGGAAGACTTACACCACATCTCATACTTCCTCCCAGAGCTTGATAGGATAGAAAGCAGAGAGTTCCCATCAACCTTGATTGGAGAAAACAATCAACCCATGAACTCTATGGCATCCTTCTTGCACAATACAAGAGATTTGAATATGGAAAATGTCGATTTTTTTTTTTTACAACAAATACATAAACAAAACATTAAATTATAAGACGAATTATGAAACCTATCTATTCTTATTCAACATCATTCTAATTCTTATTCAACATCATTCTAAATTCCTGAGAGACATAATGTACCAAATGTGAATTATTACAACAAGTGTCCATGACTTACATAACATATAGAAATTACATTTTGTCTAAAGTTTAGTGTATGAATACTATGTCCATTCTAAAATCCTGACCAACTCAAATAGTAAGAAACCAATCCTTATATAATAAGGCACAAACTTTTTATTCTTCTTATACCTAAATCAACTCTAACATGAAGATTTTTATGATACAGTTAGTATGAAGACGTAATTTTAATTATGCAAAAAATGATGATTGATACCTTAACCATTTTCTACTATAGTGGACTAGTACCAAGAATTTACTTATGATTCTATAAGGATCATATAAGTAGATACATACAATTAGTAAGTCAAAGATTTTACATTATTAAGAGAATACAGAGTAACCAAGTAATAATAATCTACACCAAGTAGATTTTAGATGAAGACGTTAAAAGATTAAATCATATCATCATTCCTATAATTAATTATGATCAACATAATTATAATATGATCAACATAATTATAATAAGATTGAATCAAAGTAATATAAATGTAAAATAAACTTCCAACTAATTTAAGTCACTTAATATATATATATATATATATATATATATATATATATATATATATATCATCTTATTTACAACTGGTGCATCTTTTTGGATTAGACGTCTACGAGAAGCCATGAAGGAGTTTACTCCTGAATAACCCAAATTCGCATCGTTTCAAAACACGCAGCTACTTAAAAAAACTCAATTCGAAGACCACACAATAAATATAAAAGTTGTTTCAATCGTTTATTTCAAATTGAACCCTAATTGATTCTTCCATGCAATATTCTGATCATAGTTGACTACATTTTTCAATACGCAGAAACAAATAATTTTCCAAAATTTTGTATTTTCCTAAGTGATGGAATCCCGTGTACTAGAAGATTAGGAATAACATTCGACTAAATCAGATTTTTCTTCATTCGAATAATTTATCAACGAGATATCCAAATAACATGTACATCGCATCCATATAAACTAAATCGAACACAGAATTTATGCATTCCACACATTCTCTAATCATTGTTTCTATCTTAAAAATAAAGCAAGAATATTAAGAACAACAAAATTGCTATCTGATAATAAGATTTATTTACATCATGAGTTCAACATAATTTCTTTATCCTAAAAATTTATGAAATGAAATATCGTCTCCAACAGATTTGAAGTTCTGTAAAGATGATCTTCAATTTGGAGTTGAGCTGCGTTTGTCTTGTATTTACCTGTTAATCGAACAACTTCACCGGTACCTCCTAGTCAACGTTATGGGTACTTTTCTTCCCCCTAATCCCTCAAACTGTAAATGAGCCACACACAAAAACTAAAAAACAATAGCACCAAAACTTGCCTCGCAAGGAAGATCTTTCACTCTTTTCAAGTCTTGGAACACAACTCTCAAAAATAAAACTTAGTCAAGAAACATTTTGGCAGCATAAGGTAGCATAACAATACTAACCAAAAGTGAGATCCCTTTCCCTTTCTCTCCATTTATTTTATAGAAAAATTTTCAATGACACATATCCTCATGCACAAATAATTAATTTTTAATAATTTAATTAAAGGATTATTCATCCACAACATGTGTCACACTCACCCCAAGTTGCACAAGTAATTTTTTTTTTATTTGATTTAAAAACCTTTTTTCCTCACATTCCCCAATGTGTTCCTATTTTTCCTCTTACTTGTCTCTTAGTTCTCCATTCCCTCATTTATTTTGTGTCCCCTAACTAGATTTTAGTTTAAGTTGGAATATAAGTCTTCTTTTAGTTAGGATTAGTGGTAGATTGACTCAAGATGCTACACTATGTAAACCACCTATTTTGTCATGTTTTAATTCCTTCTTATTTAAAATTCCTTTTATTATTTTTATGCACACATGTGCATTTACCTAACTTTTATTTTTATTTCCTCTTCTACTTACAAGTCTAATTCCCTTTTTGATGTTTTACCTAAACAAACCTCTTTAAACTTAGACTCTTTGTTATTTTTTTGTTCATAAATTAATAGTCAATTGACTGCTCTTTCTAACAAAGTATAAGTAATTTTATTTTTTTCTAAGCCTTCTAGATTTTTATTACTCACATTTGATTATGTGACATTCCCTTCAAGACACACCTTCATGCTCCAAGGGTGCCACTAGCCTTTGATTAGTTTTGGAAATATGTTCGACACTTGGAGTCAACACTATACTTGGTAGACCTTGTGAGAGACTAAGGGATTCTAAGGAATAAGGATTCCGCCTTATTGCGCGCCCCTTAGAATTCTTCATGAAAGACTATTTCATTCTACCCTCACGACATCATGGACCTATCGAACTAGGTAATCGTTCACCTATAGTTCATGTCACGACAAGAGTGCTAGTAGACTGTGATAGGGACGTTGCCACACCTCTCCCTCAACTGTCTGTTTTATGCGCATGACCCCTTTACTCCTTATGTGAGTCGGATTAACAAGCGTCTTTAAACCTGCATGCACTGAAAAGAACATTGTCAATAATCCATATACATAACATCCATACTTAAATCATCATATATACATGTAAATCAATACTCAAAACTCAAACCAAATACAAGTCCACTCCTTGACTCAATCCATAGTCCATGGAAGTTTGTTGATGCTATCAAAATTATCAACCCATTATATATCCTGCACACTCATGAGAACTCATCAATAATACATGTAGATACATATATATACATCTATAATTTAACATATAATCACAATGACATCAAAATATAACTCATAAACAAAGCATAATCATAATGTATCATAACTGGATCACTTGCTCGCAAGTGTCCTTAAAGAATAAGTCAATATAAATGTGCTCAATGGAACTTGATGTTACATACACCGCCTCTTGTTTTAAACTTCGTCCCGAAGTTTGTACAATATTAATAATGGTAGCAATAAATGTATCTGACATAGATCTACATATCTAATCTATCAAACAAATAAGGAAACTGTTGATGCATCTCATATGTGTCCTCCCAAGTAGCCAAGTGTGGAGTATAATTGTCCCACTGGAACTTGACCTAATCGAATATTCAACGCCATAGCTGTCGAGTGCGATAGTCCAAAATGCGGATTGGCTCTACCATGAGAGCATCCTCGTCCAACACCTGCAAAGAAATCATGTCAATAACATGTGATAGATCTGAAATATAATGTCGCAAAACATATACATGAAATACATCATGCATATGCCTCAAAGAATCAGGTAAGGTTACTCGGTAAGCCATGAGTCCTTTCCTTTCCACAACCTTGAAAGGCCCCACAAACCTAAGAGAGAGTTTAGCACCCTTTCCAAACTTGATCGACTTCTTATGCGGTTTCACCTGCAATAAAACTTTGTCACCAACCTCATCACTGCAGTCAATGTGATGCGCATCAACATAACTCTTTTTCCGATCTTGCATCTCTTTAATTATTTGTCTTATCGTTCACATATGTTCTTTCATTTCTTGGATCACTTCTGGTCCCACCAGGATCCTATCCTCTAGTCTATCCCAACTCAGAGGTGTCTAACATGGTCGTCCATAAAGAAACTCAAACAATGCCATGTTTATCGTACTCTGGTAATTGTTGTTGTATGCAAACTCTACCAAAGGCAAGAAGTCTTCCCAATGCTTATGTTGATCCATCATGTACATCCGAAGCATATCCTCTAAGATTTAATTTGTTCTTCTAGTTTTTCCATCTGTTTCGGGGTGATATGCTGTACTAAAATTCAGTTGCATTCCCAAAGCCTCTTAGAAACTAGTCCAAAACCATCCTGTAAACATCAATACTTGATCAAATATAATCCTTCTTGGTACATCGTGCAACCTCACAATCTCGCTAAAGAAAACTCTAGCTATGTCTGGCGCCTGATACGTAGTATGAACTGGAATAAAGTGTGCACTCTTCGTTAGAGTGTCTACTAAAACAAAAATAGAATTGTGCCTCCTTTTCATTAGTGGCAATCCAAAAATAAAATCCATTGAAATAACTTCCCATTTCGATTAAGAAATCACATGTGGTTGTAACAATCCCACTGGATGTCTATGTTCAACCTTCACTTGCTGACATTCTAGACATCTAGCCATGTAATTAACTATGTCAATCTTCATTCCTTTCTAGAAGAATAAAGGCTTAAGGTTTGCCTTCATCTTCATGACTCTAGGATGAGCCATGTATACTGCTTGATGAACTTCGTTTAAAATCAAACTTCTTAATTCGTTATTAGGTGGTACATAAATTTTGCTGTTATACCTCAGAAATCCATTGTTGTCAAATGAATAACCTTCATACCTTGGTACTATCATGGTATCTTGTCCGGTATTATCCTTAACTGCCTTGTACCAATCATCACCTATATGTAATGCTAGAATCTTTTATCGAAGATTCATCTTAAGAGGTATTGTTGATAATATGTGTGGTCTCCGGCTCAACATATCTTCTACCCTGTTCACCGTTCCTTTAATGTAAGTAATCTCAAAGTCGTATTTGCTAAGTAGTTCTGACCAATGCCTTTGTCGCACGTTCAAGTTACTCTGAGTAAAAATATGTTGCAATGCACAGTGACCAGTCTTTAATTCAAATTTTTTGTCCAATAAGATAATGTCTCCAAACTCTCGAGGCATAAATGATTGCTAATAATTCCAAATCGTGAGTTGCGTAATTCTCTTCATGCCTTCTTAATTTCCTTGAAATGCAAGTGATCACTTGGCCGTATTGCATCAAAACTCCACCTAGAACTTCCTTGGATGCATCCATGCATACCAAGAATTCTTTTCCATGTCAGGGACTTTCAATATCAGTGCTATCGTTAATAACTCCTTAATCTTTTGAAATTCTTTCGTGCATTTCTCTGACCATACAAATTTTCTGTTTTCCTTCTACAATTCCGTAATTGGATTTTCTATCTTCAAAAAAGATTCAACGAAGCGTCGATAATAACGTGCTAACCCCATAAATCTACGTACTTCTTGTACGTTGGTCGGTGCTTGTCCTTCCATAATAGCCTCCACTTTCGTTGGATCCACAACATTACCTTCTCTAGATATGATATGTCCCAAGTATTGAATCTTTGTCTGGTAAAAAGAACACTTCGATAACTTCCCATACAACTTGTTTTCTCTTAGACATTGTAAAACCAATCTCAAGTGTTTGTTGTGCTCTTCTTTAATCCGATAATAAATCAGTATATCATCGATAAATACTTGTACAAACTTTTCCAAGTATTCGCAGAACACCCCATTCATCAAACTCATGAATATGCCCAGGACGTTCGTTAGTCCAAACATTAAAACAATAAACTCATAGTGTACAAATCTCATCTTAAATGCGGTCTTAGGGATATCTTCCTCCTTTATCTCAAGTCAATCTTTGAAAACACAGTTGCTCCTTTCATCTAATCAAACAAATCGTCAATCCTTGGCAACATATATTGGTTCTTGACCGTAGCTTTGTTCAATTGACGGTAGTCAATGAAAAGTCTCCACGATCCATCCTTCTTTCTAACAAAAATCATCGGCGCACCTCGCGGTGATAAACTTGGACATATAAGTCCCAAATCCAATAAATCCTTCAATTGCATTTTCAACTCCTGAAATTTCGGTGTCGACATATGGTATGGAGTTCTTGCAATAAGTTCAGTTCTAGGTTTTAGGTCTATGGTAAATTCCAATTCTCTTGTTGGAGGTAAAGTTGGTAGCTCTTCAGGAAAAACATCTACGAACTTAGACACTACAAGAAGGTTTTCTAATCCTTCTATGTCCCTCTTTTCATTTAGCGGTAAGATGGCGTATAACTTACACCCCTTGCGCATACTTTTCTGTAATTGTAGGGAAGAAATAAACCTCAATGACACTCCCTGGTTTCTTCCTATAATTACTCTACTCTGTCCCAAATCATCAATCAAACTCAAGCATTTCATATTACAGTTAAGGATCACATCATATGATTCTAAATAATCCATTATGATCACTATATCGTAAGATCCCAAGATTGTAACATACAGGTTTACACTTGTCACGAAGTCACCCAAGTTAATGTTACAATCCTTCACCTTTCCTCCAACCTTTTGCTTGGCGCCAGATGCCATTTCCACATGTCTAAACTCATATTGTTCGACTTCCTTCACCTTAATTCTTTAAAGCGCAACACTACATATAAAACTTTCAGTAGCTCATGGATCTATTAAAATACTAAAATGATTATCAATGATCATACTTGGCATCTCGAGCAAGGTGGAATGATGCTTGGCCTGATGGTTATTCACCGATGCATGTATCTTATGGGCCTTGCCCAAATCTCCAACTGTCGTAGGTCCTGATGATCCATCATCTCTTTCCTTCTCAATAGGACAATCTCTCTAGTAATGTGGCTCTCCACATGTCCAACATCTATTCTTCGGTCCGGTGCTCCTAGTCCCAGAAGTAGAAGTTGTTGGCCTAAGAGTCTGTCATATTGGTCTGTTCTGCGAACCAGTTCTAAATTGTTGCTGCAGTTGTGGACGACGTTGTTGTTGTTGATGTGGTGCTCTGTAAGGATTCCTCTGCTGAGGAGTATGTCGTCATGGTGTCGAGAATACAGGTCCTCCAAGTGGTGCCTGTTCAGTCTATCTGGAAGGATTCCTTCCCTAACCCCCACTGTTCAACTCTTCCTCAGTAATGAGGGACTTCTGAACTGCATTGTGCAACATCTAAGGCATCGAGATTCTCACTTTCACATGGATGTTGAAGTTGAGGCCAAACACAAACTTGTTAACCTTTAGTTTCTCAATGTTCAGATGTGGAGCATATCTAAGTAGCTCCATGAACCTGGCCTCATACTCTGGTACTATATGACTACCTTGTTGTAAGGTGTTGAAATCATTAATATGACACTCAATGAATTCATCCGACAAGTACCTCTCTCAAAATCATTCCTCGAACAATTACCATGACACGTCTTCAACGACCATGTTTAGTTGAGGTAGGAGTGTCTTCCACCAAAGAATAACACTCCCCTTTA